>SKCR01037002.1:0-93010 GCA_019454045.1 Zanthoxylum bungeanum | reverse complement strand
TGACTCTGGTTGCAATTTACCAGTGGTTGAGCATTCGAAATCTCAAGACTTTATAGTACCTAAGATAAGAGAGAAAATGACGCAAACAAAGTCAATTCTACAAAATAGTGCCAAGACTATGCAAGTGAAATACTATTTATTTCTAGTGATATCTTCTATATCAGTTTTCAACATCCAATAATTTAGACAACCGCAGCTTTTTCTATATATGTAGTATCTAGAAAATATTTCTCTTGACAAAACAAACCAACAACAGGATGGTTTGATTCAATCATACCAAAGCACCAGACCTTTGCTAATTTTCTAGATATAATATTTTCCAGTAGAATAAATCAAAATAATGATAATCAACATAACTCTACATTATGAAACATAGTCTAATTCATAAGTGAAATAATTTCTGATTCGTCAGTTGGATAACTGGATGCCAACTATCTTCAACTTTCCCCCAAAATTGGATGCCTCACATGTTTTCGTTTTCTTGATCACAAAGAGAGGAAATTGAGCTTTAACTTAAGTAGCAATATACATGTTAGGTACAAATTGATGTTCTTGTGGACATTTGAAAAACATAGTGGAAATAGTTATTAAACATTATCTGATCTGTTTTAATAATTTTTCAAGTGTCTTAGCTATCAATTTTTGAATGCATACACCTATTTCCAAATGATTGTAACATCCCAGATTTTCGGGACAGTTCTGAAGGTTCCCGGACTGAAGTTATAGTCTTGGAACAGGATGATTGTAAGGAATTAGAGTTCAAGTGATGATTTATGGATCATAATAAATAAAGTGAAGAGTTGCGCATTAGAAGACGCGTCGTCTCAAGAAATCAGTTACGCGATTTTTTATATACGTGTAAATTTTACAATTTTGGTCACGGAAATAGAAAACGAACTCCGATTGAGTTGATTCTTGAACCATCGGACTCTTTTTTCGAGAACGAACAACTTTCATGTTGATCACTTTTCGAAAATCACATCAGAACCAGCTTCAGAATTGCTATTTCTGAAATTATCCTTCTAAGGGAGGGCAAATTGGTACTTTTGGACGTGTGATATTTTTGTTTATTGATTTTCTTTACAAATAAAAAGGAAAAGAAAAAAAAAACCAGTAATGCGTGGAGAGAGAGGGAGAGAGGAGGTTCGCCGGTGGCCTCCGGCCGGCATCACGCTGGCGGACCACTAGCCGCCAATGCATCCGGCCACGGCGCACCTGCTGGTGGACGACGCCGTCAAAGGGGTAGTCGAAAATGGAGGAGAAGGGCATGCACATGGGTTTATCGATCCCAGCTTGTCGGTTCGATTCACAACCCGAGCCATCTGCCAAATCGAAGCCCTCGACGAGTACTACGAGATGGTGGTGATGGTTTCTCCGATTTGTGATCGAATCATGCAAAATGAGGAAGAAAGTCACGTGTGAACAGTAACCTGACGTGAACAATAGCCCCGATCGGAATTCCGTCGATTCCAGCACGTTCGTGGGATCATTTGGAGTCCGTTTTTGGCCTGGAAATCTTGGTAAGAGGTCTCGATAAAAAGTCGTTAATTTCAAGTTTCCGCTAAATATTTGAATGTTTCCGTAGCTTCGTAGAGTAGCGTAATGATATATTTGAGTTGTTTGAGCTTTAGTATGTTAAAAATGTGTTGTCGTAGAATTCGAGTGAGAACGGATTAGATTAGATTGATCCATAGATAAAGCGAGTTTCCGGTAAAATCGGGTTTTCACTTGACGGAGCGTTTATGACCGTAATTATGGATATGATATAAATATGATATTGTGAGAGTAATTGTGTAATTCTGGATAAGTTCGGAAGATCCGAGATCCATCCGTACCGTTTGCGGAAACTTTTATGCAAGATTTTCCGCAAATGTGTAAAACGAGGATCTAAGCTATCTAGCTATTTTGAAATAGTATAGAAAGATATACATTAGAGTAATGAAGTTTAAAACGTAGTATCGTAGAGGATTCGTGTACTCCGGGAAGGTCCGGAAGTTTATTATAGATGAGTAAAAAGTTCCGTAAATAGCGGTTCTGATCATGTTTTGTTATTATTTTGACAGATCGGACCAGGATCATGAGTGTTCGCCTAGTCAGGTAAGTAGTCTATGCGATGAATACTTGAGATGTGTTCTAATTGATTTTAGATAATAAAGAAATGTTATAATCATATGTATAATCATATAACAGAATCAGTAGGTATATATATATATATATATTTATGCAAGTTAGTTACTGGTGAAGTATAGGTATACATGATATGTGAGTAACTTCATATTATATAATATAAGGATACTTGGGATTGGGGGTTGTAGAAAACTACACCCTAAGGAATGGGATTAAGGATTAAAGCAGCATAATTTATAAGGAAGTAAACGTTTATGTACAAATCCATGTAGAAGAATAAAAAAACAAGAACATGAATGTACACATAGATAAGTAAGAGTATGTAAGTATGCACTGAGAAATACGTAAGCTTTATATAGTAAGTGTGTGTTGTGAACAAGTATATTAAGGCATGTTTAAATGAACATAGAGTAAATGTGCAAATGAATATATGTAAATGAGATCTTTGAGCATATGTTGATATTTGAGAAATGGTTATATAAGTTTAAAAACTGAGAATTCGAAGATTTATATGTGTGAAGTTTGATATAGTAGAATATCTTTGATTGCGTACGTGTATGTATAAGTATGAAATTAGTAAGATAGTATGAGAAGTATATGCATATGTCCATTGTTGGTAGTATAAATATATGTTAAATTAAGTATGTCTGAGTGTGAGCAAAGCATATTGATGATATCTTGAGCATATAGATCATAAGATAATTGTAGATGGAAGCATGAAAGATTAGATTCGTATATAATTAATTCATGATTATGCATGAATATGTACATGTATGACATGTAAGAAAGCATGGCTAGGGTAGGAGGAACATGAGAAATGCATATGCATATGTGTGTGTTAAGATTTTCAGAAGTTAAGCTAAAGATAAGAATGTTTCGAAATTCATAGTGTTTTAAAGAAAGTTTCAGATGTTTTTAAAAGAAATGTATTTCAGAAAATATTTCTTACAGTTTAGAGATTTAAACATGAGTTTTATGATATTCGGGGCATGAGGTAAAACTCACCCCAGTATGTAACTTGAGATACAGTTGGAATTGACGGATATAGAGGACATGTGCACATGTAAAGAGTCAGGATGACGGCTTAGGATCGTGTAACTGGACTCTAGTTCAGAGCTTGGGGCGGTTGTATTGATCCGCACCCCTAGTTCTAGTGGTGGCTATACCTAGTTGAGACGTTGTCCTGGGTGTAGAGCTCACGTCTAGTTGAGTCGTTGTCCTGGACGTAGGGCACCACCAGTTTCAGAGATGCCCAGTTGAGTCGGTTTCCTGGGCAAAGAGCACACCCAGTTGAGTCGTTGTCCTGGGTGTAGAAAGATGTCCAGTTGGGTCGTTGTCCTGGACATCGAGTACTATCAGTTTCAGAGACCCGGTGAGTATTCGACACATCTAGTTGAGTCGTTTTCCTGGACGTATAGCAATTTTCTGTTTTTAGATTTTCAGTACAGAATTTTCAGATCATCCGTACGTAGTTTTCAAAAGTCAGATTTTAATAAATAGTTTTCAGAAAACAAAAATTTAGAAATAGTTTTTCAGTTTTCAATTATAGCTTTCAGAAAGAGCTTTTAGAAAAGGAAGTTTCAACAGTCAGATTTTAGTAAATAGTTTTCAGAAAACAGATTTTAGACACAGTTTCCAGAAACCAGAAAGCATGTTTTCAGAAAGACAAGATTTATTAAGAGATTTCAGACAGAATTTCAGAGAATACTTTTTCAGGAAATAGTTTTCACGAAGTATTTTATAAAAGTATGGCGTGTTAAAGTATAGCATAGTTTATAAATTGTACATATGATCCCCATATTCTAGTAATCATTTGATGAGTTGTATATAGTCGATATTTATGCATGATAACATCATTATATTTACAAGCATATATCTGGATATCATTTGAAGAGCATTAGTTGGCATTCATGCATAATAGAATGTTTGCATCGATATGTATATATGTAGTATATGTGTGTGGTATGTGTACATAGGAGGATCATTTGTAAAAACACTAGTGTATGATGATTTGATAGTGTATTGATTGTTTGAGATAGAAAGAATGTTTAATAATAACCGATTTGATGATATTTCAAAATAAAGGAAGAAAGAAAGTTATAATAATTACATGAACTAGATTAGTAAAGAGAGTTTATAAGAAAGTAGAAAGATATCATAGTAGCGCAGCAGAAACGTGATGGAAATTGACTTAATAGATGAGGATACAGTAATTTGATGAGTATATTTTAAATGTATGAAAATATAAATAGCAAACAGGATTAAAGTATGTGTGTTATCAGTTAAAGTACTGGTAACAAAGTAATATGTTTGTGAAATGATTAAGAAATAGATAATTAGTTCAGACCCAGTAAATATTTACATGGTCACATAGACAGCCTAGGTTAATACAGAAAAATCATTCAAATTTTGTGTGTGATTGAAGCTCAAGGTATGAGCATGGTTACTTACTGAGTCTTATGACTCACACCACAATAATTTGTCAGTTTTGCAGGTCAGTAGCAGTCATACTAAGCCAGCAGGATTTTCGGTGAAAAATTTGAAGACAGTGGATCTCCCCAATTGCAGTCAAGAGAGTCTCTAAGTCCTGGGTCGAGTTATGGATCCTCACGACTCCTTTGTATTATATTTGTATTGCATATGTAAAAGCATAGTATGGTTTTATTTGAGTTCTGGCCGGAGGCCAAGTGATTTATATTTTGTTCATTGAGTTCCGGCATGAGGCCTAGATGATGGTTGCATATTTTTGAATTGCATAACAGGTTATCTCAAGGTGCTGGCTATAAGCTAGGTTGCCTGATGTTCTGCATACATCATGCCAAAATTTCGTCAGAATCAGAGGCTTATGGAGGCAGGATTAGCCTATCTCCTGCCGGTAACATCCTGACTTAGGCGGGCTGTTACAAAGTTGGTATCAGAGCATGGTTTAAGAGTCAGAGTCAGTAGTGTTGGGGTTTTGGGCGATGGGCGCAGCGGAAGCGCGGGTCCGGGCGATATCGTATTTTAAAACTTTTTCAAAATACCGAATAAATTATTCAATATGTAATATGAATAATTTATTCATATATTACCTAAACCAATTTATTTAATACCATATATTAACATACATATAATTGAAAACTCGCGAAACTTTTACGAAAAATGATTTTCCACAAAATAACCTAAAATGCGTTTTTGACCTAACCGACTACCCGACACTTATGGAAACTGCCCAGGTCAGCTCCAATAGTGTTGGGGAAGTTCACGGGCTGCCAGAATAGTGACAGAATCACTGTTTTCACAGCCGTCAACCGGTTGGCTCAAAATCCACCCGGTAACGCTGTTTTTTGCCATTTTCACTTATTTCAACTCCGAAACACTTTCCGGAAATTGTGCCAACTCCCAAAACACATCCATTACATTCTTATGACATCAAAATCATCACATAATTTTCAGTTTAGCCTAATCTGATCAGGAACCAAAAATTTCACAAAATTCATGCTTTAAATCCAATAATTCAAGATTAATCAAATTAATCAACACACCAAATCAAGTCACCACACATATAAATATCTAGAACAATTCTACGCATAAAATGAGTGGATTTTACACTCTAGAATGGCAACTTATTGTCCAATACAATTTGAACAAAATTAGCTTAATATTACTTTAATATCAACCAATTTCAACCTCACACATGCCTATAGTTTTCAATTCCATCCATCCAAAAACAAAGCCCCAATTTTTAACATGTGAAGAAAACCTAGAACTATTCTAACATCACAAGAACAAGAAAACTAATTTTTAATTTAAGAAAGTAAAGATTACCTTTGAATATCTAGTTTTCCTTAAGCCATCCTTGTGTTTTCTTCACACTTTTCTTTTTGTTTCATCAAACAACCATTGGGAGCATTTTTGGAGTGAAAGAATCGGCCATGGAGTGAACAACAAGAGAGAAACAATTTCTTCCCTTTTATATTCAAATAGGCGTGAAAGAGGGGTTTAAGGGCAATATTGTCCTTTTCTATATTTAATCAAATTAAATCCATATTTACTTTACATTATCCAATCAAAATTGAACAAACATAAAGTATAAATAATGCATGTCATTTGTTCCAATCATTTATCACCATGTATCATATAAATAATGACAATTGGAAAAAATATTAATTTCAATTATTTAATTATTTAACCATTAAATAATTAAACAATTAATTTATACACATATATGTATTTTATTTACAATAAATAATAAATACATATATTTATGGCATGTGTCAAAATCTCATTTGACAAAACAAATTAATATGTATCTAATCGTATTATGTATCAAATACAAATACACAATAATTATTAGCGAATAAAATTCCCTAAAGCATGTGGTATCGTTTAACCAATTAAACGATCCGGATTAACTTATTTAATCCGATGAAGTATTATGAATAATCTGTATTATTCATATCGAGTTGCCCAAGTGCTCAACGAGTACACTTCATATTGTGGGACTCTCTAAGTTTATGTTTATTCGTCACGAAATCCAATTTCGTGTCCATAATCCACCCACTCATGAATTATGACGACCACAGATAATCTCGCTAAACTATGCAAACCGAGGTCACTGCATACGTATAATCCCTCCGTCACAGGCCATCCGTATTATACCTGGGGTATAGATGAAAACGTCAAACCTATTCGGTATAATACAGTCGACTTTCAATTTATGATCTCTAAATAACACTTGGAACTAGATTTCGATGTTATACCACGACCATGGATTTACTAGATCATAAACACGTGAGGATGCATATGCCCTGTACACAGGACTGACGGATCATATCTTGATACGCACTGGATATCATGAGCATCAGTCCACACCCAATGAACAGGCGGAGGTCTGATCATGGATAGATCGTTGACGTGACTGCCATCAAAGTGTGGAGGATAACTCATATATCCACAGTGGTATCTCAAGTCGAAGGACCACTATGCTCGCTCAACTCGAGAAGGTTCCTATTGACGTTGGTGTACCATCTATTAGGTAACCTTCAGTGAGTCATTCAGTGTCTTATCAAATAAACACATACATGTCTATACGAGTCTCTCGAGACTCATGGTTCAATGGGATAAACCATCGGACCAAGTCACGATATACAACATGTACTAGTCTCAAAGGATTTTACTAACCGACTTGAGTTAGTAAATCTTGACCATGAACTTTATTTAAGGATATACATCTTACAGTGCGTTTCCCAATGTCAATTACATACTACGTTGTAACTGTGCACTATATCGTAAATCCTAGAGTCTTTGTCTAATTGACACATATCACTAAACTGGATTTAGTTACAATCTAATCGTAATCAGATATCGAATCGCAATTAGATCGAATAAGTGTATAAAAGACAAGGGTGCTATCGTTAAATTATTAATATTATGAAAAATACAATTGCTCGTATTTATGAATCGGACATAAATACGATCCGGATTGGCACTCCAAGCACCAACCCTAACAAGTAGCATGGTCTAGAAGTCAGTGACTGCAACTGTGGGGATCCGACTGTCAGAGATTGTCTTCAGTTTTGTAAAGACCACGTAGGTCTTTGTATGTACTTTTTATGATAGTTTGATATGGTATGATTTTATTATTCAGTGCCTTGCTTGCTTGAATATGAGTCCAAGTGTGACTAAATTGATGTGCATAGATTAGCTATTTCCGTTTGGGAGGAGATTAATTTAAGATAGAACTTTTGTGGTCCTTTTAGATCAAAGAACTCGTAAGAATTAGATAGTACCAATATAGGTCCCTTGTGAGACCAGATGACTCCAGATAAGAACCAGATCAGTATAGTTAGAGATGAGAACCAGATCAGTATGGTCAGTTTAAAGCCGTAGATGAGCTGTTGGGGATCCTAGCTTATAGATAGTAGTTAGTTCATAGTTGAGACAAAGAAGTTAACAAGTGGATTTTAGAGTAAGATAGTTTCTGCACATTTGACCAGGTTCGAGTCTGCAGTTATAAGGGCGGAGAAATTTCGAGGACGAAATTTTATAAGGAGGGGTGAATGTAACATCCTAGATTTTCAGGATAGTTCTGGAAGGTTCCCGAACTGAAGTTATAGTCTTGGAACAGGATGATTGTAAGGAATAAGAGTTCAAGTGATGATTTATGGATCAGAATAATATAAAGTGAAGAGTTGTCGCATAGAAGACTCGTCGTCTTAAGAAGTCAGTTACACGATTTTTTTATTATACGCGTAAAGTTTACGATTTTGGTCATGGAAATAGCAAACGAACTCCGATTAAGTTGATTCTTAAACCATCGGACTCATTTTCCCGAGACGATCATTTTTCCAAAATCGCGTCAGAAGGGCTTCAGAATTGCTGATTTCCGAAGTGGGGGTAAATTGGCAATTTTGGAAGTGTGATATTTTTGTTTATTGATTTTCTTTACAAAAAAAAAGGAAAAGAAAAACAAAAAAAAAAGAACCAGTAACGCGTGGAGAGAGAGGGAGAGAGGAGGAGGTTCGCAGGTGGCCACCGACCGGATCACGCCGGATGACCACTAGTCTCCGATGTGTCTGGCCAAGGCGCACCTGCTGGTGGCCGGTGCCATCACATGGGTCGCTGGAAACGGTGAGAAAATGGAGGAGAAGGGCGCGCACATGGGTTTGTCGATCCCTACTTGTCGGTTCGATTCATGACCCGAGCCACCCGCCAAATCGAAGCCCTCGATGAGAATTACGAGATAATGGTGACGATTTCTCTGATTCGTGACCGGAATCACGCAAAATGAGGAAGAAAGTCGTGTGTGAACAGTAACCTGATGTGAACAGTAGCTCCGATCGGAATTCCATCGATTCCAGCGCGTTCGTGTGATCGTTTGGAGTCTATTTTTGGCCTCGAAATCTTGGTAAGAGCTCTCGGTAAAAAGTCGTTAATTTCAAGTTTTCGCTAAATATTTGAATGTTTCCAGTAGCTTCGTAGAGTAGCGTAATGATATAATTTGAGTTGTTTGAGCTTTAGTATGTTAAAAATGTGCTTGTCGTAGAATTCGAGGGAGAACGAATTAGATTAGATAGATCCAATAGATAAAACGGGTTTCCGGTAAAACCGGATTTCTCGCTTGATTGAGCGTTGATGACCGTAATTATGGATATGATATAAATATGATATTGCGAGAGTAATTGTGTAATTCTGGATAAGTTCGGAAGATCCGAGATCCTTCCGTAAGATTTTCGGCAAACGCGTAAAATGGGGATCTAAGCTATCTAGCTAGTTTGAAATAGTATAGAAAGATATACATTAGAGTAATGAAGTTTAAACCGTAATATCGGAGAGGATTCGTGTACTCCGGGAAGGTCCGGAAGTTTATATAGATGAGTAGAAAGTTCCGTAAATAGCGGTTATGACCATGTTTTGTTATTGTTTTGACAGATCAGACCAGGATCATGAGTGTTCACCTAGCCAGGTAAGTAGTCTATACAATGAATACTTGAGATGTGTTCTGATTGATTTTAGATAATAAAGAAATGTTATAATCATATGTATAATCATATAATAGAATGAGTAGGTATATATATATACAAGTTAGTTACTAGTAAGAATGGTGAAGTATAGGTATACATGATATGTAAGTAACTTCATATTATATAATATAAGGATACTTGGGATTGGGGGTTATAGAAACTTCACCCTAGGGAATGGGATTAAGGATTAAAGCAACATAATTTATAAGGAAGTAAATGTTTATGTATAAATCCATGTAGAAGAATACAAAAAAAAAGAACATGAATGTACACATAGATAAGTAAGAGTATGTAAGTATGCACTGAGAAATAAGTAAGCTTGTATATAGTGAGTGTGTGTTTTGTGTACAAGTATCTTGAGGCATGTTTAAATGAACATAGAGTAAATTTGCATATGAATATATGTAAATGAGATCTTTGAGCATATGTTGATATTTGAGAAATGGTTAAATAAGTTTAAGAACTGAGAATTCGAAGATTTTATATGTGTGAAGTTTGATATAGTAGAATAGCTTTGATTGTGTACGTGTATGTATAAGTATGAAATTAGTAAGATAGTATGAGAAGTATATGCATATGTCCATTGTTGTATTATAAATGTATGTTAAATTAAGTATGTCTGAGTGTGAGCAAACATACTGATGATATCTTGAGCATATAGATCATAAGATAATTGTATATGGAAGCATGTAAGATTAGAATTCGTATATAATTAATTCATGATTATAGCTTTCAGAAAGAGCTTTTAGAAAAAAGAAGTTTCAAAAGTCAGATTTTAGTAAATAATTTTCAGAAAAAACAGATTTTAGACACAGTTTCCAGAAACCAGAAAGCATGTTTTCAGAAAGACAAGATTTATTAAAAGATTTTCAGACAATTTTATAGAAGAGTTTTTCTGGAAACATCTTTTCAGTAAAGGTTTTCACGAAGTATTTTATAAAAGTATGGCGTGTTAAAGTATAGCATAGTTTATAAATTGTACATATGATCCCCATATTCTAGTAATCATTTGATGAGTTGTATATAGTCGATATTTATGCATGATAGCATCATTATATTTATAAGCATATATTCTGGATATCATTTGAAGAGCATTTAGTTGGCATTAATGCATAATAGAATGTTTGCATCGATATGTATATATGATTAGTATTTTTGTGTGTGGTATGTGTACATAGGAGGATCAATTTGTAAAACATTGTTGTATGATGATTGATAGTGTATTGATTGTTTAAGATAGAAAGAATTTTTAATAATAATCGTTTTGATGATATTTCAAAATAAAGGAAGAATAAAGTTATAATATATTATCTGAACTAGATTAGTAAAGAGAGTTTATAAGAAAGTAGAAAGATATCAGAGTAGCGCGGCAGAAACGTGATGAAAATTGACTTAATAGATGATGATATAGTAATTTGATGAGTATATTTTAAATTTATGAAATATAAATAGCAAACAAGATTAAAGTATTTGTGTGATCAGTTAAAGGTACTGGTAACAAGTAATATGTTTGTGAAATGATTAATAAATAGATAATTAGTTCAGACCCAGTAAATATTTGCATGGTCACATAGACATCCTAGGTTAATACAGAAACATAATTCAGATTTTGTGTGTGATTGACGCTTAAGGTATGAGCATGGTTACTTACTGAGTCTTATGACTCACACCACAACAGTTTGTTAGTTTTGCAGGTCAATAGCAGTCATACTGAGCCAGCAGGATTTTCGGTGAAGACTTTAAAGACAGTGGATCACCCCAATTGCAGTCAAGAGAGTCTTTAAGTCCTGGGTCGAGTTATGGGTCCTCACGACTCCTTTGTATTTGTATTTTTATTGCATATGTAAAAACATAGTATGGTTTTATTTGAGTTCTGGTCGGAGGCCAAGTGATTTACATTTTTTTCATTGAGTTCCGGCCTGAGGCCTAGATGATGGTTGCATATGTTTGAATTGCGTAACAAGTTATCTCAAGGTGCTGGCTATAAGCCAGGTTGCATGATATTCTGCATACATCATGCCGAAATTTTGTCAGAATCAGAGGCTTATGGAGGCAGGATTAGTCTATCTCCTGCCGGTAACATCCTGGCTTAGGCGGGATGTTACAATGATCTAGTGAGCAATTTCAAAGATCATTGATGCCTCAGAGAAATTTTATTCCAATATAAACTTAAGGACATATAGGTGAGAATGAAAAAATTTTAGTATTAAGATAATAAATACTGCACGTGTGGAAGAATTGCTTACATCCCAATATTCTTAGCTGACATAACTCCGGAAGGAGCATCTTCAAACGCAAGAATTTCTTGTGAATCTACAGTCCAATTCCGATAAAGAAACACAAGATGTTGAAAAGATCATTAAAAATATTCAATGAAAGATAAAACATATTTTTCTTTCTATTAATATATGCATACATACATATCACTTTGGTTGCATTTAGTGTGTTCCACTATACTACACAAATGTATTGTATTAGGCCTATTAAATTTACTACAACGTTAAAATACTTCATGCAAATATATAAAGTTTTTTTATTTGCTATAATTCTTTGCTCATAACGCCAATTCAACTTGCACTTTATAAAATATAGAATGAGCAAAGCACCCAAAAGGGGGAAAAATAACCTTATCATCATCATTGCTATCTGGTTCAGTCTGTATATCAGTTACTCTATAAATAATCTATCTCTCTTTTTCCTGCAAAATCTGTAAAACATACACTGTAATTCATTGTTTTTAAAACAATTACAAATTTATAATTAACAAACAAGAAAAAGAATTATTACCTTGAAACCTAGTCGGAACTGAAGTTTCCAAACCGACATCGTACAGAGCGAGTAACAATACGGAACAAATGTGTAGGATGACGGAAATGCAGCAGCGAGCACCACAAAGATTCGATGTTATTGAGAGGTTCATGAAGATGAATCCAAGGGAATTCTCGGGAGATACAGACCCACTTGTAGAAGAGGAGTGGATTCGGTCACAGGAGGCCATATTCGAGCATTTGAGACTCACAGATGCGGAAAGGATACAGTGTGCAAATTTTATGTTAACTATTCATGCACGCGATTAGTGGGACAGAGCCAAACTCTCGGTGAACCTTGATAATCTCACTTGGGGAAGGTTTAAAGAAATGTTCGATGGAAAATATTTCCCCAAAGATGCAAAAGCATGGAAGGTCAAGAAGTTCTTGGAAATTAAGCAAGGAAGTATGACATTGGTGGAGCTTGTGAGGAAATTTGAACAAGGGATGCAGATATGTTCCATTTTTCGTGGAAAATACAGATCAAAAGAAGGATCACTTTTTGAGGGCACTCAATCCTAGAATTAAGAGCTTGGTAAGAATGTCCACTGCTGAAACATATGAAGAGTTGGTAGACATGACGATGATGGCCGAAGAAGACCAGAATGACATCATGAGAGACATCCAGTGATCCAGGCAAGTACTGAGAGAAGCAGCTTCAGGAAAAAATTCCAGACCGTGGAAACCCACAGAACAGGGAACTAAGCAGGGAGAAACTAAGAAATTAAGAATGGCAGCGGGAAATGTGGGAATAGTGAGAAGGGATGAAGCAATGCCAAGAACTGAAGGGAAGCTGTCGTGCTCGAAATGCAACAAAGCTCACACTGGGGAATGTTTGATGGGCTCCAATACATACTATTGGTGCAAGGAAAAGAGGCATGTGGAACGAGATTGCCCGAGGCGGTCTACAGATCAGAAGAAAGTCACAGCTAAGGTTTTTGCGATGACACAGGAGCAAGTAGAGCAAGAAGATGCCACGACAATAAGTGGTAACACATCTATCTATGGACTTATTGCATTTACTTTGATTGATTCTGGTGCTACACATTCATTTATAGCATGATCATTGTTAAGAAGCTGGGAGTAGTACCAGAAGATGTAACCGTAGGATATTTTGTTTCCATACCTTCGGGTGATATAATGGATTCTAGCTAGGTAGTCAAAGATTTCCCTATTCAAGTAGGGGATAAAATTTTGTCAGTTGAGTTGATAGTGTTGAACTTAAAGGAGTTTGAGGTGATTTTAGGAATGGACTGGCTTACAAAGTACCACGCAACTATAGATTGTCGGGGCAAAAAGGTTACCTTAAAACTGACCGGAGAAGAACAATTGGAATTTAAGGCAGACCTACAGAGAGCCAATCTGCTAGCCATATCGGCATTAAAGGCTGAAAAGCAACTGAATGGGGGGTGTGCAGAATTTCTAGCCAGTATTATAGTGAAACAAAATGAAGCGAAAGTGGGGGTAGAAGACATTATGGTGGTAAAGGAGTTTCAAGATGTATTTCCGGAGAACTTGTCAAGTCTACCTCCAAACCGAGAGATCGAATTCGAAATCGAGTTGGAGCCAGGAACGACACCAATATCAAAAGCACCTTATAGGATGGCACCGACTGAACTGAAAGAATTGAAGACACAATTAGAAGAGTTATTGAATGAGGGATTTATACGACCTAGCTCGTCACCTTAGGGAGCCCCGGTAGTATTCGTTAAAAATAAAGATGGGTCACTAAGGTTATGTATTGACTATATGGAGCTGAATCGAGTAATAATTAAGAACAAGTACCCCCTTCCAAGGGTTGACGACCTATTCAATCAATTACAGAGTGCCACCGTATTCTCTAAGATTGACTTATAGTCAGGGTATCACTAGTTAAGGATAAAGGCGGATGACGTGAGGAAGACAACATTCAGAACAAGGTATGGCCACTACGAATTTCGGGTGATGTCGTTTGGGCTGACAAACGCTCTAGCGGCATTCATGGACCTGATGAATAGGGTATTCAAGCAATGCATCGATCAGTTTATCATTGTCTTCATCGATGATATATTGATCTATTCGAAAAGTCAGGCAGAACATGAAGAACATTTACGAGCTACACTGCAAATACTAAGGGAAAATAAACTTTATGCCAAACTCAAGAAGTGCGACTTCTGGATGAAACAGGTGGCCTTCTTAGGCCATGTGGTATCCCAGGAAGGGATATCAGTTGACCACAATAAGGTAGAAGCGGTGGTAAATTGGCCAACCCCAAGAAATGTCACTAAAGTCCGAAGCTTCTTGGGACTAGCTGGCTATTATATGCGGTTTGTAAGAGACTTCTCCAAAATAACTACCCCTTTGACTGGTCTGACTAAGAAGAACGCAAAGTTTCAGTGGAATGAAAAGTGCAAAGAAAGCTTCCAACAGTTGAAAGAGCGATTAGTGACTGCCTCGATATTAACAGTACCCGATGGACAGGGTGGATTCGTAGTGTACAGTGACGCCTCCAAAAATGGATTAGGGTGTGTATTAATGCAGAATGGTAAGGTAATTGCATATGCATCTAGACAATTGAATGAGTATGAAAGGAACTATCCCACTCATGATCTGGAGCTGGCAGCGGTAGTATTTGCACTAAAAATTTGGAGACAATACTTGTATGGGGAGAAATATGAGATTTATACTGATCACAGAGCCTTAAATATTTCTTCACTCAGAAGGAACTGAATATAAGGCAAAGGATATGGTTAGAATTGGTAAAAGATTATGACTGGACGATCAACTACCACCCCTGCAAAGCAATTGTAGTAGCAGGCGCTTTGAGCAGAAAGGCAGTGCTGGCTCCGCTAGTCATGCAACCCGCTATATTGAAAGATATACAAGAATTAAGACTAGATTATCCGTGTTCGTCATAATTTACGGGTGGGTGAATTATGGACACGTAATTTGATTTCGTGACGGATATGCCTGAATCTAGAGAGTCTCACTAATGAAATTTATTCGTAGAGCACTAGGGCAACTATTATGAATAATACTGATTATTTATAACTCGTTTAATGGTTAAACGGAAAATACATGCAATCGGGACCTAGCGGTCATTTCCGAATTAATGTGTATTTGTATTTAATATTTGATATTATTAAATACACATTAAATAAATATCAATTTGTGATATTTATAATTATATCATGAATATATGTATTTGAGATATTTAATGTAATATAATACATATATTTAAGATATTTATATTTATTAATTAATTAATTAATTGTTAAATAATTAAATTAATTTATAAAACAAATATCTTTAAGTCATGATTAATTTGGAAATGGCAAGTTTTAATTGGAACACATTTTTGATAACTTTATTAAAGTTAAAGTGTTACTTTAATTTAGCAAAATTTGGACCAATTAAAATCAAACAAATTTTTTGTAGTAGATATTTAATTTTTTGTTTGACAATTTCGGCCAAAGTGTATTTCATATATCAAAATTGTTTTGATTCATTTTTTACACTTACACAAGTTAAACAAAAATTACAAAAGAGAGTTAAGAGCATTTGGTTGAAAAAGAAAAGAAATCAAAGCAAAACTTGGATTTTGTAAGTTATTTCACTTCTTCTTCTTCATGAAAATTGTTTCAATATTTCTTAGCTTCAATGGTGATGTTAAGATCATGCCTCTACTCTTTTAGTTTGTAATTAAATTTGTTGGATGCTTGTTGGATGTGTTTAAGCATGTAGAATTAATTTATTTGCTTATTAATGTAATAAGCTTAATAAATTAATTAGAAAATTAAAGTTGCTATTCTAGAGTTAATTAGCCATTCATAATTAGCCTAGAATTGTTCTTGATTAATTCATGATGGTGAGAATTAATTGGTGTAGTAATTTGAAGATTAAAGTATTGAATTTTATTAATTTAGTGTAAATTGCCCAATTTGAGTGATTTGTGAAATTAGGGATCTTAATCCACTCAAATTTTGGGGCTTTTCATATATAATCTTTAATTTGATGTATATTTGATGCATGTAAAATTTGGGATTAATTGGATTTGATCTTGATGTGTTTTGAACTAATTGGGCCAAATTGCAATTAATTAAAATTCCGGGCTGTTTTGTAAATTCCAGAAAAATCTGGGCAGTGGCGCAAATCTAGAAAATATTTCCGGTTTTCTAGTAAACTTGAAAAAATTATTTTGGGATTAATTTGGAATTAATTAAATATGTAATTGACATATTTAAAACTAAAATAATTAATTTGCAAAAGTTTGGGGTAATTTTGTAATTAAAAGAAATATGATTTCTTAGGTTATATTTCATAATTTAAGTATTGGTTAATTAAATAAATAAGTTTATTTAATTGTTCCAAGAAAAAAATTTGAAATCGGAGAAATCGTTTTTCCGCTTTCCGCTGCGCTAACCTTGTAATTCCCAATAAAACCCCAACAAAAATGGTATCAGAGCGAGTCTGATTCTGGAACCCTGATGTATGATTATGCCTTGAAAATTCAATATTGACTTTAATCTTGACTTTAATGCATACTTGTACTTATTTAATTTGATTAAATAAATTAATGCATCTTTAGCGGAAAATCCCTATTTAAAATAAGGTTTATAATTTAATATGTATTTGATATATATTAATCGGTTCATCTTGTCAATACCGCTTATCGGTAAATTTTCTACGACTATATCCGAGAACGTGCCAAAGCTGTGAGGATATGGCCGGTAGAAATTATATGTACCGGATATATTTGATATTATGTGAATTCAAGCGAAAGCGGAATCCTGAACATGCCAAAGCTGTCAGGGTTACGTAAGTATCTTAAATTCATCATTGACAAGTTTGACCTTGGTACACCTCCTTGTGAACGTGCCAAAGCTGTCACAACGAGAAACGACCAGGATCGAAAACTCAGGAGTCACTATTGAGTGATCGACAATGTGTTGTCTACCTAAATGAATATACGTAGGCGAGAACGTGCCAGAGCTGTGAGCTGAAATATATTCATGGGGTCCACCTTTCACTATTATATTATGATTTGATTATCGCATGTTTTGTATTCTGTTTGGGGATTACAGTATTGCATGAAATAGTGGGAGGGGCATTTTTAGATTAAAAATCCATGATCTAGTTAATGCTTCATGATATATTATGAAACTGTTATGATCTTTTATCTGATTATTTACTGACCGTTGTTTCGCTGTCTATTTGATAGATTTGCGATGGCCGCACCTCCACCCAATCCTTTTGCACGTATGCTTGATACGAACAAACTGAAAGGCGTAGAAAACTTTGCGGATTGGGATATGGACTTGAGGATTGTCCTCAATTCCGAGAAACTGGGGTATATTTTGGAAGTCCATTACCGCTTGCTATATCACCCGATGCATTACCTGAAGAATATGAGACTTTCCAGCGATGGAAGGATGATGATTTAAGGGTTAAATCATTCATCTTGAGTTCACTTTCTTCTGAGCTTAAGAAGACTTATTGGGAGATGCACGAAACATATAGCATGATGACACAACTTCGTGAATCGTTCATGAACCAGGAACATGTCGTTGTTCATAAAGTTTCGATGGAATTGTTCCATTCTAAACTTGATGAGGAGCAGGCTGTGAGCCCACATGTGCTTCACTTGATCGATTTGATCGAGCAGTTGAGGCGACATGATTTCCCTCTGAATGAGACTCTTGGCCGTAGTGTCATTCTCGGTTCACTCCCGGCATCATATTGCTAGTTCGTCATGTACTTCAACATGAATGGGATTCACTGTACTTACCGTGAGTTGCATAGGATGCTTCTCACAGCAGAGGAAGATTTAAGGAAGGGAGTTTCGACTCACCTTCCGAGACCCACTTCACTTTCCGCTTCTTCCCAATCCAAGTCGAAGGGGAAGAAGTCTAAAGGAAAAAAGAAGAAGGGTTTCAATATTCCTCTGCAAGGGAAGACGGCGAAGCCCAAGAGAGCTTCTGAAGACAAGTGCCACCACTGCCAGAAAGTCAAGCACTGGAAACTTAATTGCCCGGACTATCTTGCGCAACTCAGGAAGGAAAGAGCATCGACATCAGTGTTGGACAATTATGACCCATAGTGTCACTATTTGTAAAAGACATTGTGTTTTTGTACAAATTAATTATGTAGCAATGGAAATTGCCTTTTATCATTTCATAATTAGATTACTTAAATGTGTGAATGATGAAAGTCCTTATGATTAGTTCCGGATCGATAAGATATGAGACAGTATCAATCCATAAAGGTTTATTCATTAAATATCCCTAGTCGTAGTATTATCGAGACTGGACATCGATAATGCGGAATAGACTAGTATTGCACTTGTGTGTGTTATGGAAGAGTAACAGCATAATTCTCATGTATTTAAGTATTGGATACTTATGCAAGTGTGATAGGAGGTTGTGTTTTACCGATGGTACGGAAAACAGTTTCGCTCTGGATAGACCCCGCGGAATCTCATTGGTAGTATGACTATGTGTCTATGGTAATCCGCATTAGGGTAGGTGTATTTGGTCTTAACCTGAGACTTGCATCGCTAGTACTTGCGACAATCAATACGCTTTGGTTTTGGTCGTCCAGGACTTTAACAGGTTCTGTGTACGCCTCTTCTTGGTTTATTGGGAATTGTAGTGTATTGGGTGTGATGTCAAGACGAAAGTATCACTTCAGTCATATGGAGATGATGATCACGCAGGGATACAAAACTCGTTCTCTAAGGGTTGCAACCATCGGGATAATATGACTAGGTCATGATTATTCGATAATAAAGAGATTAGTTGCTAGTGATCCGATATATGCATCGTACGGGGCACACACTATTTCAGTCTCATGCCTTGCATGTGACATCTGATACTGGATCGCAATACGTAATACTACGTATACTACGCCTGATATAGATCGTATATTCCATTAAGAATATTTCTGGAGAATTGGGTAGGCATGACGCTTTGCTAGAAGCCAACCTTGTCTCGTAAATCGGAAAAAACGTAGTACTTGGTACGTACGTGTTCGGATAGTCCGACGACCGGATTTACTGCCAACATATCCAGGGATCACTTGGGTCGCTTCCCGAAGATTCACCGATGACGTATGATTCGAGCATAATTAATCTGGGATTAATTGCGGAGAGATTTTATATAGGATAAATACTATTTGAAGAGAGAGAAAGATTAATTTGGAATTAATCAATAAAATAATATATTTGATATATTAAACGAAATTAGATTTCGACACGAAATTAAAATTAGATTTTAATTCGGGCAAACGAGTTAATTTAGAATTAATTCGTTAGCGACGTGAATAGTAATTTTACTAGGCATAATTATTTAATTAAATTCGATTTAACTACGCGCGACGGAAGTTCGTTAATTCAGAATTAGCGAACCCGAGCCCGTGAGTGTTTGCGGGCCCACTCATATTTTGAATCGAGTGGGGCCCACATGTCACATCACTTGTCACTTTAAAGTTGCTTTTGGTGATAGGTTTTGGTGATGTTGGTGGATGCTTGATTTACACTCCAAAGTCATGCCTTGAATGACTTTTACCAAACCAATATTTGGTATATCAATTAATTGATTTTTGAAATCAATTACACAAGCTTCATTCTCTCTCACCATTGCCGAATTCAAGCAAGCATTTACTCTCCCAATTTTCTTCTCTTGACCGAAAATCTTGAATAAGAAAGTAGTGAAATTTTATTGCAAAATTTCAAAGAGCTAGCACTCATCAAAGAATTATATCAAGGTGTTAGGGAAACCAACTTGAGAGCTTGGAATCACAAGACAAAGCTTGGAGCTTGGAAGGACCCCTTGGCCGAATACACAAAGTGATCTAGGAGTTCATTTTGCTTCTCAACACATCTCAAAACCGATCATTGTAAGTGTGTTTCTGCCACTCTTCTTTGTATATTCATTCACATTTCTATGCTTATTTTGATCTTGGGACTAAACCTAGAAACCCAACAATGGTATCAGAGCCAATTTGAGCATGAAATTAATTAGGGTAAATTTTGGGTAAATTCAATTTGTGCATGATTTGATAAAATTGATTGATTGAGTATGCTTGAATGATGATGTATTGAAGTTGTATATGATCAATTTCATGAAAAGTTGATTGGATCAATTTGTTGCCCAAAACTAGGCTTGGCCGAATGCTTCTTACCCTTATAAGTCATGGTATTTTTTTTTGTTTGTTTGATCATTGGATGACTTGAAATAATTGGGTAATGTTGATTTAAAATTCAATCGGATTGAAAACGAAATCGGACATAAAATACCCACAAATGCTGTGACCTATTGAGCATGTAATGAGGTGATTTTTGGTTCAAAATGTTGGACATAATAATTAATTGATTAAATTTGTATTTTGGAAATATTAATTTGGATAATTAATTGATGTATTACACTTTGGTTAATTGAATTATAAAATTTGGAATTTTAAATATTGATTAATTGGGCTTGATTTTGAATTGGGCTTGTAATTGTTGTATTTGGGCATAATGGGCTTGGTTGGGCCAAGTTTGTTTAGGCCAATTGGATTCGATCCATATTGGGCCTCTAAATCATTCCATTAAGTCCAAATATAACAAATGGGCTTTAAAAGTTAATTGGGCCTTATGGGCCGAAATTGGTTTCTTGGCAAATGAGGGTGATTCCTTAATTGGGCTTGGTAATTGGGTTTGACCCATATTGACCAAAGCACATGCCTTATGAAATCAATTGAAAGCCCATCGGAATTTAATTAAACAAACATTGGATGTTAGTTGGGTTTTGAGACCCGATAAGATTAGATTTGGAATCTAAGTCGTTAAAACGCTTAAAAAGTGTAGTTATTTAATTTGGAATTAAATAAATGAATTAGTATTGAATACGAATTAAATTAGATTTAACGAGTAGTTCGATATAATTCAAGAATTCGTACTTTGAGTATTTATTCTCAAACGAGTTGGACTCGCGTAAAATCAAATCGTTGTTTGAACATTGGATGATCACATAATTCAAAGATTAATTAATTGGATTAGATTGATTGAATTGCATGCTATGAATGAATACACGAATGTGTTGAATGAATAGCGTATATCGGATGGATATTAGAAGGGAAAGGGCAATTTTGGAAATTGTTGTAAATTTAGAATTTATTAAATTGGACCTGCGTGTCCAGACTTATCTCTAATTATTTCTTTGTATTCTCTTCTCACCTAATTCCTCTCAATGTAATGAGGTTTCTATTATTGTATTATGTAATTGGGTAGAAGTAGAATAGTGCTAGCCGGGGAGAGGAAATGGAGTGATTTGTTCTAGGAACAAGTTGTTAAATATTTATCCGCATATCGTTATTAATTTACGTTCGCGTCTTATTATGTGTTTAGAATGCATGTTTAAGGGTGTATGATGATGAGACCTAACAAAGATAATTAATTGGTTGCCAATTACGCGAAAAACCCTCACAACATATTAAGCGTTTTTCCTTCCATTGAGTGATTCTTACTCAATATCCAAGACTGGCACTGGTTTGTTGGCCAAAGTCAAGACCTTTGTCCGTCGCGGATGTGTTTGAATCATGAAGGCTTTATTCCATATCGGTTCTTGTCCAAGTTGTGATTTGTTGGCAAGTCAATATCACTTCTTGTCCATCGACATTGATTACGAAGCTTTCCAAGGTCAATGGGTTCCGCTTAACTGGGATCACTAAGTTTGTTGTGCCAAAGCCAAGGCTTAGTTGATTCAGAGGAAAAAGGTTAGGCAATATATTGGATATATTGGCATATATAAGATATATATTTCAGACTTTGATGTCCACCTACTGGATTATGAATTGGATAGGATCCAATTGATCTTAGAGATCTACCTAATTATTTATCATACAATTTGTTGGCCAAAGTCAAGATTGTGTGTTATTTAACAGGATCCTAGCCCACTAGGAAACAAGGTTTCCCGAGTACTCCACAGAGGGTTAGAGGCTCGCCGAAAAATAGTGGGAGGCAAGTATTAATTTGCAATATTCGTTTAGTTACTTGCCATACGCGCTCATTACAATTTTTTCGTCAAAATAATTAATATATTAGTTGGACTAATATTTAATCGTTGTTTTAATTAAACAGTTGGACTGTATTCAAACTACTTTAAAATGATAGTTGATTTTATAATTGGATTATAGTAATCAATATAATTGAATTTAACCAATTAATTATAGTTGATTATATATTTAGACTATAGTAATCATTATAATCAATAGTACATAAAATCGTTGATTGGATAGTTGGACTATAGCAATCAAGATAATTAAAAGATTAGCGCTTAAAATATAAACCTGGGTGAAAATATTTTAAACGGCTTTAATTTTTAAATTGGGAATAAAATTTCAGGATAGTCCTGGAAACCGAGAAGTTACTTTATTTGATGGAGTAACATCTTGGGCCTAAGCCCGGAGTTGAGCAAATAGTAGAGCATGATCTTTGGAAGATCATGTGCTGATAACTTTAGTGCTTAATCCGTTATGCTTGCCGCAAAGACTCCTTAATTTCTTAGTCAGAACTAAGGATTAGATCTTTATAGTATGATATTGAAATTGAAGGATCTATTTCATAGATCTATCTTAGATCTTAGAAGTACAAATTGCAATAGAAAACTCTTGGAGAGTTAATGGCTATACTCAAGGAGACAAAGCCAGAGTTTGCAATATGGCAAGAAGCGCAAGGCGCATCTTACTTCAACATTCCAGAAAGCCAAGGCTTGGCCAAAGGCTTCTGGGTGTAGAAGACGGGGCAAAGGCAAAGTCATTATAATCTTCTGGGAAGACAAAGGACATATCCCAAGATGTCTGCCTAAATTGTGGCAAATGGGGACACGGAAGCGTGACTGCCGTATGGGCAAGGCAGACATGAAGGAATTGAAGACGGGCAAGGCTCCGACTTCAAATAAGTTTGTTATAAACATGTTCACTACTAGTATTAAATTTGGATTTTAGATACTGGATGTGGTACATAAATATGTACTGGTGTGCAGTATCTGCTGATAAGCAGGATACTGACTTCAGTTGAGATTTACCTACGAGTCGAAAACGGGACGAGAGTCGCTGTTTTAACCGTAGATACCTAAGTTTAGGAACTACCCTTCGGG
Source organism: Zanthoxylum bungeanum (assembly GCA_019454045.1). NCBI lineage: Eukaryota > Viridiplantae > Streptophyta > Magnoliopsida > Sapindales > Rutaceae > Zanthoxylum > Zanthoxylum bungeanum. The sequence goes on along the minus strand of SKCR01037002.1, from coordinate 69,454 downwards.
TGTGTACTTAAATTAGGAAACTGTTATAATATACCTAGTTAGACTAGAAACATTATCTCTATATCAGGGTTTAACCCGTTGCGGTATTCTAGAACACTAAAGTGTTTTTTTATTTTATAAAGATGATATTGAGATAAACACATTAGATGTGAATAACAGTATTTATATTTGAATATAAATAAATCTCAAACATATAACATGACAAACAAATAGCTCGAACTGAATTAATCAGTTGAGACTTATATGTGGCATTGTTGTCTGGGACACAATTAACAAGACTCGTATATCCACACTTTTTCGAAGAGTTGGTACTAGGACAGATTTGATATCATTCAAATAATGTCTACGAATCTAGTTTATTGGGCAAAGTCCTAAAACACCTTTACTTGGTAAAAGTGCAACGCCACCGATCTGTTAGTCTTCGTTCATATTGACGTAAGTGGGCCCATATCTAGTTAGGCTAGAGGTGGATATGAATATTTCGTGACCTTTACGGATGTGGCATCGCGTTATGGTTATGTGTTTCTTTTGAAACACGAATCGGAAACTTTTAGAGTTTCGACACGAAGTAGACAAACAGATCGGCTAAAGTATTAAAACCATCATGGTTAGACCATGATGAAAATACTTAAGCAATACGTTTCTCAAATACTTGAAAGAGTATAGTATTCTTTCAATGAGGACTCCTCCCGGAACACGTCAGTTTGACAGTGTGTCTGAATGGAGAAATCGAATTTTGTTGGACACGATAAGGTCATTATGCATGAGTCCTCTGAGCTCATTTCCTTTCCTCCAACGGATATGCATAAACAGTGCAAAACTTATTTAGAATAAGGTTCCATAAAAATCTTTTTGACAGACTTCATATTAGATATGAACAGGAAAGAAACCGGGTTTTCTCAATCCTGAAGATTTGGGATGCTAGGCATATGTTTGGATGATACCAAACTAGAACCCAAATCGAATAAGTGCCTAAATTGTAGGTTATCCTAGGGAAACGAAAGTATAGTACTTATACAACTCACAAGAGAACAATATAATTGTTGCTCGCCATACGATTTTCCTAAGAGGAATACCTATATGTAGTGGTAAGTGGGAGGATAGTAAAACTCGATGAAAATCGAAGTAATACTATTCCAGTCACAGATTCCTCAACGGAACACAAATAGTTCATCAAGGATGAAACTATACCAGTAATCTTCGAATACAAAATAACCGCGTAAGTCGGAGAGAGTCAGAAAACAACCTGAGAGGTATGGGTTTCCGATCTCACCTCATAAAGATGTCAATCTTATTGAGGAATACCGACTGACTACGTATGGGGAAGTGATACAAGGTATTGACTCCCTATTATGGCAAAGTGCCATGATGTCCGAAATGGATTCCATGTACACCAACCAAGTTTGGACACTGGTTGTTGTACCGCAAGGCATTGTGCCTATTGGTACTATATAAGTCTTCAAGGAAGACATACATGGAAGGCAATATACCAACGTACTAAGCTAGGCTTGTAGCGAAAAAAGGTATTGTTATCAACATTGTGTCGATTACGATGAAACCTTTCACCTGTTGCCATGGTTAAATCCATTTGGATAATACTTGCTGATGCTGCATGTTTCATTTATGAAATATGACAGCTGAACGTCAAAATCGCTTTCTTTAAACGGAAACCTTTTGGAGGATCTTTACAACATCCTGACAATTTTATCGTACCAAAATGAGCAAACAAGGTTTGCGAGTTATTCGATCCATGGATGGATTGAAGCAAGCATAGAGTTCTTGGAACTATCGTTTTGATGTAATCATAATGGTGTATGATTTAATTCAAAAACGAAAATGATTCTTGTGTATATAAGGAGGTTAGTGGGAGCACACTGATATTGATTGTCTTAAATAATGATGATATATCATTTCTTGGAAATGATATTCCCATAATACAATCGGTGAAAGCTTGGCTTTCATGAAAATTCTCCGTAGAATTCTTGGGAGAAACAACCTTTATTCTATGAATAAAGATCTACTGGGATAGATCTAAAGGTTGTTAGAACTCTCCGAGAACTTGTACATTGAAATAAATGTACGCGACCTGGTGTCTCATACGCTTTAAGCATATGGAGTCACAATCGGGCCAATCCAAGTGATGGTCACTAGATTGATGTTAAGAACATTCTTATGTATCTTAGAGAACTAAGGATGCTGTCTTATAGTATGGAGAAAGAGAACTTGAAGTGGCTAGGTTTATTGTTGCAAGTTTCCTAACCGATAAAAAATGACTATAAGTCGTAACAACGGTACTATAAAGTTTGAATAACGGAACAGTGAGCTGGAAATCTTCCAAGCAAGATATTGTTACCGAATAAACAATAAAAGCGGAATATTGCTGCAGCTGAGGCAGCAATAGAAGCCTTCTGGATTGATAATAATCCTAATCAGATTAGGAATAGTTCTGTTAGCAGCTGAGCTAGGCTTCAGCACAGGCTAAAGAATTAATGGTCTCATCAACGATCCAGATATATACTTCAAATATTCATCTGATTCGTTCAGATCATACATCGTGGCGATGTGATGATCGAATAAATTGCATCAGATGATAACCAAGTAAATCTGCTGACGAAAGTATTACCTCAGCAGAAGTTTGAGTGAACCGTACATAGTTCGGGTGTAGGACACTTGAGTGACTGGCTATAGGCCAAATGGGAGATTGTTGGACAATTATGACCCATAGTGTCACTATTTGTAAAAGACATTGTGTTTTTGTACAAATTAATTATGTAGCAATGGAAATTACCTTTTATCATTTCGTAATTAGATTACTTAAATGTGTGAATGATGAAAGTCTTTATGAATAGTTCTGGATTGATAAGATATGAGACAGTATCAATCCATAAAGGTTTAATCATTAAATATTCCTAGTCGTAGTATTATCGAGACTGGACATCGATAATGCGGAATAGACTAGTATTGCACTTGTGCGTGTTATGGAAGAGTAACAGCATAATTCTCATGTATTTAAGTATTGGATACTTATGCAAGTGTGATACGAGGTTGTGTTTTACCGATGGTACGGAAAACAGTTTCGCTCTGGATAGACCCCGCGGAATCTCATTGGTAGTATGACTATGTGTCTATGGTAATCCGCATTAGGGTAGGTGTAATTGGTCTTAACCTGAGACTTGCATCGCTAGTACTTGCGACAATCAATACGCTTTGGTTTTGGTCGTCCAGGACTCTAACAGGTTCTGTGTACGCCTCTTCTAGGTTTATTGGGAATCGTAGTGTATTGGGTGTGATGTCAAGACGAAAGTATCACTTCAGTCATATGGAGATGATGATCACGCAGGGATACATAACTCGTTCTCTAAGGGTTGCAACCATCGGGATAATATGACTAGGTCATGATTATTCGATAATAAAGAGACTAGTTGCTAGTGATCCAATATATGCTTCGTACGGGGTACACACTATTTCAGTCTCATGCCTTGCATGTGACATCTGATACTGGATCGCAATACGCAATACTACGTATACTACGCCTGATATAGATCGTATATTCCATTAAGAATATTTCTGGAGAATTGGGTAGGCAGGTTGCTTTGCTAGATGCCAACTTTGTCTCGTAAATCGGTAAAAATGTAGTACTTGGTACGTACGTGTTCGGATAGTACGACGACCGGATTTACTGCCAACATATCCAGGGATCTCTTGGGTCGCTTCCCGAAGATTCACCGATGACGTATGATTCGAGCATAATTAATCTGAGATTAATTACGGAGAGATTTTATCTAGGATAAAATACTATTTGAAGAAAGAGAAAGATTAATTTGGAATTAATCGATAAAATAATATATTTGATATATTAAATGAAATTAGATTTCGACGCAGAATTAAAATTAGATTTTAATTCAGGCAAACGAGTTAATTTAGAATTAATTCGTTAGCGACGTGAATAGTAATTTTGCTAGGTATAATTATTTAATTAATTCTATTTAATTACGTCGCGATGGAAGTTCGTTAATTCGGAATTAGCGAACCCGAGCCCGGGAGTGTTTGGCGGGCCCACTCGCATTTTGAATCGAGTGGGGCGCACATGTCACATCACTTGTCACTTTAAAGTTGCTTTTTGGTGATGGGTTTTGGTGAAGTTGGTGGATGCTTGATTTACACTCCAAAGTCATGCCTTGAATGACTTTTACCAAACCAATATTTGGTATATCAATTAATTGATTTTTTAAATCAATTACACAAGCTTTATTCTCTCTCACCATTGCCAAATTCAAGCAAGCATTTTACTCTCCCAATTTTCTTCTCTTGACCGAAAATCTTGAAGAATGATGTAGTGAAATTTTGTTGCAAAATTTCAAAGAGCTAGCAATCATCAAAGAATCATATCAAGGTGTTAGGGAAACCAACTTGAGAGCTTGGAATCACAAGACAAAGCTTGGAGCTTGGAGGGACCCTTTGGCCGAATACACAAAGTGATCTAGGAGTTCATTTTGCTTCTCAACACATCTCAAAACCGATCATTGTAAGTGTGTTTCCACCACTCTTCTTTGTATATTCATTCACATTTCTATGCTTATTTTGATCTTGGGACTAAACCTAGAAACCCAACAATCAAGTACTTTTATTTTTCCTATTATTGATATCTCTTTGGCTTGTGAAGCTATTACATCAAATTGGATTTTGGATTCTGCTTGTCCTATTCACATTTGCAATACGTTGCAGGTGCTGACCGGAAGTAGACGGCTGAAATCTGGGGAGATGCAGTTACGGTTCGGGAGTGGCGACTCTCTGGATGCAGTTGCAGTGGGCGTATCTGAGATTCCCTTACCCAGTAGGAGACTTTTGTTGCATGACTGCTATTTTGTGCCAGGATGTGTGGCGAATATTATGTCCATTTTTTTATTAGATACTGAAGGTTATAATGTAAATATTAAGAATCGTTCTTTGTATTTATATGATAGTTGTAATATTCAGATCCTTTGTTGTCCAAATGAGCATGGTCATTACATATTGCGTACCTCATAAGATATCTTTAATACTGGAATAAATAAACGTAAATAATATGATATAAATAATACTGAACTCTGGCATATGAGGTTAGGTCATATAGGCGTGAAACGCCTAACCCAATTGGTTAAGAATGGTTTGATACATGATCTCACCATTAAACCTTATCCAACTTGCGAATCTTGTATTCGGGGTAAAATGACCAAAGCCCCATTTTCAGGTGTTGGACACCGAGCCACTGACTTGTTGGAACTCGTACATTCTGATGTATGTGGTCCTTTAAGTCAAACTGCACACAGTGGCTTTTCTTACTTCGTCGCCTTTATCGATGATCTATCACGGTACGGTTATGTCTATTTGATGAGACATAAATCAGAAACCTTTGAAAAGTTCAAAGAATTCTGAAATGAAGTTGAGAAACAAACTGGTCAATATATTAAATGCCTTCCATCTGATCGAGGCGGTAAATATATGAGTGGAGAGTTCATTGATTATTTAAAGGAGAATGGGATTCTCGCTCAATATACTCCTACCAGTACTCCGCAACATAATGGAGTATCTGAGATGAGAAATCGAACTTTATTAGATATTGTCCGATCGATGTTGAGTTATACAGATTTACCCTATTATTTATGGGGTTATGCTCTTTTAACTGCCGCACATCTTTTGAACAAGATTCCTTCCAAGGTTGTTCCTACGACTCTGTATGAGATATGGACCGGTAGGAAACCAAATCTTAGTTATATTAAGATTTGGGGGTGTCCTGCTTATGTCAGGATGGCTCAACAAGATAAGCTTTTGCCTCGAGGGCAGAAGTTTAGGTTTGTTGGATATCCTTCAAAAACGAAAGGATATTTATTATATGATACAGAGCATCGAAATGTGTTCGTAACTCGCTTCGCAAAATTTCTAGAAATACAATTTTTGGCTGAAGGTGGTGATCATAGACATGTTGAACTTGATGAAGTACAACCTGGAACCAACGAACTAATGGAGGAACCTGTAGTTCAAGAAGATGGAGAACCTTCAACACACACACTCCGTAGGTCACAAAGGGTATCTAGACCTCCTGAACGCTTGTATTTGATACAAGAAAAGAGTCTCGATGTTCTCTTATTAGAAGAGACTGACCCTTTTACCTATAGAGAATCGATGTTGGACATCGACTCCGTGAAGTGGCAAGACGCCATGAAATCTGAGATGGACTCAATGTATGAGAATCAAGTTTGGAACTTGGTTCTGCTTCCCGAAGGAATTGTTCCTATCGGTTGTAAATGGATTTACAAGAGGAAGCGAGGGCCCGATGGAAAGGTTGAAACCTTTAAGGCCTGACTGGTAGCTAAAGGTTACTCGCAACGACCTGGAGTCGACTACGATGAAACTTTTTCTCCAGTTGCCATGCTAAAGTCCATCAGGATTTTATTGTCAATTGCTGCAAGATTACGAGATTTGGCAAATGGATGTCAAAACGGGTCTTCTAAATGGATTTCTTGATGAAGAAATCTATATGGAAAAACCGAAAGGTTTTGCATCCAGCGAGAACTCGGGCATGGTATGTAAGCTGAAGAAGTCCATTTATGGACTTAAACAGGCTTCACGAAGTTGGAATCTTCGATTCGACGAGATAATCAAATTGTCTGATTTTCTCAAGAATTCGGAAGAATCTTATGTGTACCAGAAGGCCAGTGGGAGTATGGTGGTATTTTAATTCTCTATGTTGATGACATCCTTATCATTGGGAATGATATTGGGATGATGCAAGGCGTCAAAGCTTACCTCTGTAAGAATTTCTCCATGAAGGACCTGGGTGAAGCTTCTTATGTCTTGGGCATAAAACTCTATAGAGATAGAGAAATGAAGCTTATTGGGTTATCCCAATCAACGTACATAGATAAGATCTTAGAACGGTATAATTTTGTTAACTGTAAGACAGCAAACATACCGTTCAGACATGGCTTACATCTTTCGAAGAAGATGTGTCCGCAAACAGAAGATGGGAAGATTAGAATGTCTAATCAACCTTATGCTTCGTGTTTGGGCAGCATCATGTATGCCATGTTATGTACTAGGCCTGATATCAGCTTCGCAGTCAGTGTGACGAGCAGATATCAGTCCAATCCAGGAAATGACCATTGGATGGCCATTAAACATATCCTCAAGTATCTTAAAGGTACCAAGGATAAGTTTATTATTTATGGAGGAAACGAACTGCAAGTTAATGGGTATACGGATTCTGATTTCCAATCGGATCCTGATGATAGAAAGTCTACATCAGGATTTGTGTTTACCCTTAACGGTGGTGTGTATTTGTTGGAAGAGTTACAAACAGGGTTCGACAGCTGATTCCACCACAAGGCGGAATATATTGCAGCTTCAGAAGCTGTAAAGAAAGTTGTATGGGTTAGGAACTTTATCACAGAATTGGGAGTAGTCCCAAGTATCGAGAATCCGATTCTGTTATACTGTGATAATACTGGAGCCATTGCGCAAGCAAAAGAACCAAGGGCGCATCAGAAATCGAAGCATGTGGAACGAAAGTACCATATCATTCGAGAGATTGTGTCGCGAGGGGACATTGTCATATGCAAGGTACCAAGTGAAGATAATGTAGCAGACCCGCTTACGAATGTCATACCTCCGAAGTTATTTGATAAACATGTGGAGTCGGTGGGTATTAGATACAATCGATATTGGCACTAGAGCAAGTGGGAGATTTTGTTAGGGTTGGTGCTCCGAGCGCCAATTTTATTATGTATTTCCTTGTAAATACTAATGTAACGTTTTATTATGAATAAAATGAACAGTTTCTTTTATATAACTTCTTCTTTAATATGGTAAAGACGTAACCGACCTTAGAATGATTATTTATGATACTGTTGCAAAAGCGTCGCAACTGACATTGAGTTGTATCATGGCGTTGTCATTCTTATACAGTTCCCGGTCAAGGTTTACACTACTTGGTCAGTAAAGTAAACTCGTAGAGACTGGTACATGTCGTATATTGGAATCTTGGATTCCGATGATTTCTCAGTGAACCATGAGTCTTGGAGACTCGTATAGACGTGTAGGTGTTTATAGCGGATAAACACTGAACAACTCACCGAAGATTCTTAATGGATGGTACACCAACGTCAATAAGAATCTTCTCGGGTTGAGTGAGTATAGAGATTATTTGACTTGAGATACCATTGTGGATATCTGAGTTATCCTCCACACTTAGATGGCAGTCATGTCACCGATCTATTTAGATCAGACCTCCGCTTGTTCGTTGGGTGTGGACTGATGCTCAGGATATCCTATGTGTATCAAGATAGGATCCGTCAGCCCTGTGTACAGAGTATAGGTATTCAATATGGTATTAGCAATCTGTTAAATCCATGGGCCCGTGGTACACTGTAGAAATTAGTTCTAAGTGTTATTTGAGGGATTGCTAATAGAAACGTCGACGTGATTATATCTATAGAGATTTGACGTTTGTATCTATATCTCTGGATTAATCCGGATACCTGTGACGGAGGGATTATACGTATGCAGTGACCTCTACCTTTATGATTCAGTGAGTTTATCCGTGTTCGTCATAATTTACGGGTGGGTGAATTATGGACACGTAATTTGATTTCGTGACGGATATGCCTGAATCTAGAGAGTCTCACTAATGAAATTTACTCGTATAGCACTAGGGCAACTGTGATGAATAATACTGATTATTTATAACTCGTTTAATGGTTAAACGGAAAATACATGCAATCGGGGCGGTCATTTCCGAATTAATGTGTATTTGTATTTAATATTTGATATTATTAAATACACATTAAATAAATATCAATTTGTGATATTTATAATTATATCATGAATATATATATTTGAGATATTGAATGTAAATATAATACATATATTTAAGATATTTATATTTATTAATTAATTATTTAATTGTTAAATAATTAAATTAATTTATAAAACAAATATCTTTAAGTCATGATTAATTTGGAAATGGCAAGTTTTAATTGGAACACATTTTTGATAACTTTATTAAAGTTAAAGTGTTACTTTAATTTAGCAAAATTTGGACCAATTAAAATCAAACAAATTTTTGTATTAGATATTTAATTTTTTGTTTGACAATTTCAGCCAAAGTTTATTTCATATATCAAAATTATTTTGATTCATTTTTTACACTTACACAAGTTAAACAAAAATTACAAAAGAGAGTTGAGAGCATTTGGTTGAAAAAGAAAAGAAATCAAAGCAAAACTTGGATTTTGTAAGTTATTTCACTTCTTCTTCATGAAAATTGTTTCAATATTTCTTAACTTCAATGGTGATGTTAAGATCATGCCTCTACTCTTTTAGTTTGTAATTAAATTTGTTGGATGCTTGTTGGATGTATTAAGCATGTAGAATTAATTTATTTGCTTATTAATGTAATTAAGCTTAATAAATTAATTAGAAAATTAAAGTTGCTATTCTAGAGTTAATTAGCCATTCATAATTAGCCTAGAATTGTTCTTGATTAATTTCATGATGGTGAGAATTAATTGGTGTAGTAATTTGAAGATTAAAGTATTGAATTTTATTAATTTAGTGTAAATTGCCCAATTTGAGTGATTTGTGAAAATTAGGGTTCTTAACCCACTCAAATTTTGGGGCTTTTCATATATAAGCTTTAATTTGATGTATATTTGATGCATGTAAAATTTGGGATTAATTGGATTTGATCTTGATGTGTTTTGAACAAATTGGGCCAAATTGCGATTAATTAAAATTCCGGGCTGTTTTGTAAATCCCAGAAAAATCTGGGCAGTGGCGCAATTCTGGAAAATATTTCTGGTTTTGTAGCAAACTTGAAAAAATTATTTTGGGATTAATTTGGAATTAATTAAATATGTAATTGACATATTTAAAACTAAAATAATTAATTTGTAAAAGTTTGGGGTAATTTTGTAATTAAAAGAAATATGATTTCTTAGGTTATATTTCATAATTTAAGTATTGGTTAATTAAATAAATAAGTTTATTTAATTGTTCCAAGAAAAATTTTTGAAATCGGAGAAATCGTTTTTCCGCGTTTCGCTACGCTAACCTTGTAATTCCCAATAAAACCCCAACAGATTGTGTATTCCCAACGACCCAGATATTAAGGAGGAAATTATGGCAGAAGCCCACAAAACCCCATATTCTATACACCCCGGGGGAACGAAAATGTATCGGGACTTGAAGATACACTACTGGTGGCCAAGCATGAAAAATCACATCGCGGAGTTTATGGCAAAATGTTTAACATGTCAACAGATTAAAGCTGAACGTCAACGGCCATCAGGGACATTACAACCATTAGAAATCCCTCAGTGGAAATGGGAGCACATAACAATGGATTTTATAGTGGGTTTACCGAGGTCAGAAAGAGGGAATAATTCAATCTGGGTGATAGTAGATCGACTCACTAAAACATCACACTTTCTCGGAGTAAAGACCACGTATAGTATTTAGCAGTATGCCGACCTGTTCGTCAAAGAGATAGTAAGGCTGCACGGAGTCCTGATCTCTATTGTATCAGATCGTGACCCCAGATTTACATCAAAGTTCTGGAGAAGTTTCCATGAAGCCATGGGAACCAAATTAGAGTTTGGGACAGCATTTCACCCAGAAAGTTATGGACAGTCCGAAAGGGTCATACAAATAGTGGAAGACATATTAAGGGCTTGTGTAATGGACGGGTCAGGGAAATGGGAGCGATACTTACCTTTAGTGGAATTTTCTTACAATAACAGTTACCAATCGACAATTGGCATGGCTCCATACGAGGCGTTATATGGTAGAAAGTGCAGATCACCTATTCATTGGGACGAAGTGGGCGAGGCCAAGTACCTAGAAAGGCAAGTGATTAGACCAGAGGTGTTGCAAGAAACAAAGAGAGTGGTCGAGAGCATCCGGGCAAGGATGAAGATAGCACAAAGCCGACAGAAGAGCTATGCTGACAGAAGAATGAATGAGCTAAAATTTGAGGTGGGAGACCACGTATTTTTGAAAGTGGCGCCTATGAAAGGAGTAATGAGATTCGGAAAAATGGGGAAACTAAGTCCACGATACATAGGACCATTTGAGATTCTCGAAGAGGTGGGTGGCAGAGCATACCGTTTGGCTCTACCACCGTCTTTGGCGGGAGTTCACAATGTTTTCCACATATCAATGCTAAGGAAATACATGGAGGACTCGAGTCATGTGCTAAATTATGAACCCCTGGAGCTAAACCCGAACTTGACCTATGAAGAGAAGCCAATCCGGATTCTCGCAAGAGAGGTGAAGCAACTTCGAAATAAGGAAATAGCCCTCGTGAGGGTTCTATGGAAGAACCAGACATTCGAAGAAGCGACATGGGAAATAGAGGAAGAAATGAAAGCTACATACCCAGAGTTGTTCAGGTAAAGAAATTTCGAGGACGAAATTTTTATGAGGGGAGACTGTAACGCCCCGCCTTAAGCTGTAGGATTGAATAATGATTTGAATAAATGATCGAATTTTGGGAACATTACCTAACCGTCCAATAAAAATAGATTAGGGTACGAAATACTTAGGTTTAAAAAGGAAATAGTTATAAAAGTTATAGGATTAATTCAACTGTGAATTAATATTGAGTATGCAATAGAAATCATAAATATTAGGGTGCTAGCCACATCATTAAAATAAATATTGGGGACTAAACAGAAAATAATCATACATCATTCATTATAAAAGAGAGAGCTATTGAAACCCTAAAGAAAATTAATCATAATAACAAAAGGAGTCAAGCCGTCGCCCCCAAAGTCCTTCAGGTTCGTTGCCTCTCTACCTCCTTTTCTTAAACGAATGTTTTGCTGTCTGATGATAAGAAATTTTGTAATAATAATAATCGGCAATATGAGGAAGTTGGATCCTACAAATATTTTATTTGATTGTCGGTATGCAGCTTCTGTTTTTCTTTCTAATTTTTACAATGTCAAGTCTTGTCATATAATTATCCAGCACTTTATAGTAATAAATCCTGCAAATCACAGCCTTTTTAGAACTCCTCCTGCTTACACGTAACTACACATTTATGATGATTGATAATAATAATAAGTGCCCTTGGTCAGTGTCATCTTCTTGTCAATACTTGGAATGGGTTGCTTTCGTGGTATAATAAATTTGCCCAGTAAGAGTGTGTTTGGTTGGGGGGTTTTGGAGGGGAGGGGAGGGGAGGGATTATTTTAAATTTTATTTGTTTGGTTTAATTTTTTGAAGGGGAGGGAAGGGGAGGGGAGCAAAATCCCTTCTAAGTCAATTTTAGCTCCCCTCCAAAAGTGGGGGGTTTTGGAGGGGAGAGAAAGTGATGAATTAAAATTTTAAATGTAATTACTAAATTATCCCTACTATATTGTTTTACTTTTATTTATAACATGCTATAAGGATAAAATAGTAAATTAGTTTTAAAATCTCTTCCCAATCAAACATATATTTAATTAAAAATCATCACCTCCTCTCTCTTCCCCTCCTTTGAACCAAACATATATTTAATTAAAATCATTCATCTCCCTTCCCCTCCCCTCCATTAAAATCCCTCCCCTCCCCTCCCCTTCTTTGAACCAAACAGACCTAAGGGTTGCTTTCGTGGGTAATAATAAATAGAATATATATACAACGAATAGGCATATTTAGGTAATAATAATAATATTATTAATAATAAAAGAGATAATAAATTATATAATATTTTCATAACGCGGTATATTACATATTTCAGGAGCAAGTTAACGAATTAGGTACACCTTTTGAAATTCTCGTAGAGGTAAGTAATTTTTCAACTGTACCACAGGACTTATGCATTGAATTAAATGATATGTTTGTCGTAATGGTTGAAGGATAATTAGAATCGATTGTTTGGTGTAATTATATATGTTTATTGTAAAATGTATGTTGATTATTTATTGTTATTATGCATCATATCATGTTTAATGCATAAATTATTTGAGAAATGATATGTATTGTGTCATGGTTTTAAAGTTTATTGGAAATTGTTTGAAATGAATTTTACGCGGACTTGGGATAATTGCTACAGGGGGTATATGGTAATGGGCTACCCTTGGTAACGTTTGGTAATGGGTTACCTGCGGTAACATTTTTAGTAAAGGAAAATGGAAATGGGTTACCGTAGGTAATGTTTTGGTAATAGGTTACCTGCGGTAACGTTTTTGGTAATGGAAAATGGTAATGGGTTACTGTAGGTAATGTTTTGGTAATGGGTTACCTGCGGTAACGTTTGGTAAATGTTACTGGTAAAATCATCATTAATGATAATGGTTAAGCATGTTCTAAAGTAGAACATCAAAATACCGACCGATTGCCCTGTAGCATATACCAAGACCGAGAGCCCCTTTTACTGTATACGTTTTATCGATTGGTAAATGTTCATTTTAAAATCAAAGTTTTTCAAAGTGTTGCATATTTTAAAATGTCATCTTTGCATTCATGCATGAAAATTTCTTGCTGGGCTTTGGCTCATTGCGTCCTGTGGTGCATGTGATCATCTTTTAGAAGAATATGCTGATTTAGTGGTTGGTGGTTGCACGTCGGATCCATGATGGTGGCTCATGTGACAAGAAACCAAGTTTATTTCCTTTTTATTTACAGTTTAGGACATTAGAGTAATAAGTCTCCGGGATTGTTAAGTCTTGGGAGAATCTAGTATGTTAATTCAGTTTATACATTACATTTACTTTAGCATTGGTCCAATAAGAGTTATATGACTCATTTTTGAATGACTTTCATTGGTATTAATAGTGATTTTACTTAAATCTGATGGGGGCGTAAATTTAAAATAGAATTTGGTAGCGTTCTGACTCTATACCCCTTTAGGTAAGGTGGTCTTAGGTCGAGGCGTTACATATTAGTTGAGAAAAAGCTTAGATTGCTTTTGACACACTCAAGCTAATTCCAACATACAAACTAAGTATATATTAATTTGGTCAACTTTGGAAGTAGGAATAAGTTACTATTCACAGCAAACAAAAACTTTCTTCTTCTCTCCCTAGCCATGGCCGAAACTTGCTTCTTTTGGAGGGCAAAATTTTCTTTCAATTTTTGTTCTTGCTAGCACATAAAGGAGTGAATCAATGTGATAGGGAAACTCACCCAAGGGTTTAGAATTCTATTCCAAGCTTGGAGCTTCATCTTCACAAATAAAGTTTTGAAACTCATCCAATCAAAGTAAGTTTTTCCGCAACTCCTCTTTGATTTTTCACACACAAATCACTCTTAGAGATCCTTGGCATGTTCTATGAACACTTACAACAGTATCAGAGCCTCCCAAGTTTGATTTAAAAATCTATGGTTCATGACTTTAAATTTGGGATTTTTGGATTGGAGCTTAATTTGCCTAAATTGTTGGTTGGGATATGTTATATGATGTTCAATTGGATTTGTGCATTGTTGGAATTGTGAAAAATTGATAGGATTAATTTTCCCCAAAATATACCATTGGCTTAATATGATACCCTAGGAATGCTCATGGTTATTTTTTGAAATTTAACAATTGGATGTGTTGATGTCATGATAGAAATATTGAATGTTGATTTAATTAGATTGAAATCAAATTGAATGATTTTTGTATGCCTTTGCCGTGAGCCATGATGCATGTATAAGATTGATTTTGCTTCAATTTATGTTGGACATGAATTGGAAATGCAGAGCATGATTAATTGAATTAATTAGTGTTTTGGAAGCATTAGATTAATTAATTAATTATGGTAATTACACTTGAATTGAATTAATTTGTAATTTGGAATAATGAATTAATTTAATTTATTGTATTTGGGCTTGGTTGGGCCAAATTTGGTTTAGGATAATTGTTGGATCCAATTGAGCCTAAAATCATTTCCATAAAGTCCAAATATGATAATTGGGCCTTTAATATTTTAATTGGGCCTAATGGCCCTAAATTGATTTTTGGCATAGGGTGATTCCTAATTGGGCTTGGCATCTTGGGTTTGACCCATAATTGCCAAAGCTCATGCCTAAAGAATTAATTAAAAACTCATTGGACTTTGTATGAATAGTATTGGATACTAATTGGGCCTTTGAGACCCATAAATATTGGATTTGGAATCCAAGTCTAAAAGGCACTATTAAAAGTGTAATGATTTAATTTAGAATTAAATATGAATTAGTATTGAATATAATTTAAATTGGATTTGAAATTGTAGTTCAATATAATTCAAGAATACGTACTTTGAGTATTTATTCTTAAACGAGTTAGACTCGCGCAAATCAAATCGTTGTTTGAACATTGGATGATCATTAATTCAAAGATTAATTAATTGGATTAAATTAATTGAATAACATGCTTTGTGTGAATACTTTGATGTATGTATGAATAATGTATATCGGATGGATATTAGAAGGGTGATGGCAATTTTGGAAATTGTTGTAATAAATTTAGAATTTATTAAATTGGACTTGTGTGTCCAGCCTATTACCTCTTTTCTCATTGAATTTCTCTTCTCACAAATTCCCCTCAATATAAATGAGGTTCTTTAGAAGTATTATGTAATTGGGTAGAAGTATGAATAGTACTAGCGGGAGAGAGGAAATTGAGAGATTTGTTCTAGGAATAATTTGTCGTATATCCATCCGCATATCATTATTAATTTTATCGCACCTTATTATACTTTTAGAATGCATGCTTAATGGTGTATGATGAGACCTAATTAAAGATAATAAATTGGTTGCCAAATCGCGACAAAAACCCTCATTTCATATTAAGCGTTTTTCCTTCCATTGA
Organism: Zanthoxylum bungeanum; assembly: GCA_019454045.1. Lineage (NCBI taxonomy): Eukaryota > Viridiplantae > Streptophyta > Magnoliopsida > Sapindales > Rutaceae > Zanthoxylum > Zanthoxylum bungeanum. The sequence continues at coordinate 53,655 of SKCR01037002.1, read as the reverse complement.
GTGATTCTCTCTCAAGATCCAAGATTGGCATTGGTTTGTTGGCCAAAGTCAAGACCTTTGTCCATCGCGGATGTGTTTGAATAATGAAGGCTTCGTTCCATATCGTACGCCTTGGGCAAATTGTGATTTGTTGGCCAAATTCAAGGTCACTTCTTGTTCATCGGCCTCGATTACGAAGCTTTCCCACTGTCAATGGGTCACGCTTAACTGGTTTCATTAAGCTTGTTGAGTCAAAGCCAAGGCTTAGTTGATTCAGAGGAAAAGGTTGGGCAATATATTGGATATATTGGCATATATTGGATATATGTTTCGGACTTAGAGGTCCACCTACTGGATCTAAGAATTGGATGTGATTCAATTGATCTTAGAGATCTACTTAGTTAAGTTTCATACAACTTGTTGGCCAAAGTCAAGGTTGTGTTATTTAACGGGATTCTAGCCCACTATGAAACTAGGTTTCCCGAGTACTCCACAGAGGGTTAGAGGCTCGGCGAAAAATAATGGGAGACAAATATTAAATTTGCAATTTTGTTTAAATACTTGCCAATACGCGCTCATTTCATTTTTCGTCATTAATTATTTAAATATAAATATATTAGTTGGACTAATATTCAATTGTTATTTTAATTGAACAGTTGGACTGTATTCAAACTACTTCATTTGAAGTTGGTTATATAATTGGATTATAGTAATCAATACATTTGAATGTAACCAATCAATAGTAGTTGATTACATAGTTAGACTGTAGTAATCATTATATTCGATTGTACCCGAAATCGTTGATTGGATAGTTGGACTATTGGAATCAAGATAACTGAAAGATTAGCGTTTAAAACATAATCATGAGTGAAAATGTCTTTAAGCGGCTTCAATTTTCAGATTGGGAATAGAACCTCAGGATAGTCCTGGGAGCCGAGAAGTTACTTTATTTGACAGAGTGACATCTCGGGCATGAGCCCGGAGTTGAGCAAATAGTGGAGCATGAGCTTTGGAAGACTCATGGTGATGATAACTTTAGTGCTCAATCTGTTATGCTTGCCGCAATGACTCTTTAATTCTGTCGTCAGAACTAAGGATTAGATCTTTATACCATGATGTTGAAATTAAAGGATCTTCATAAATCTAACCTTAGATCTATGAAGTATGAATTGCAAAAGAAGCTCTTTCGCTCGCGTATGTTAGAAGGTACATTTGTTGAACACTAGGTGTCGCAGATGATTACTGACATCGAACAGCTATGTTAGCTGGGCATTACCTACGAGGCTGAGACTTCCAAAGATTTGATCTTACAGTCTCTGCCCGAAAGCTGGGGCAGGATCATTAAGAACCAAGAGAAAACTCTTGGAGAGCTGATGGCTATGCTCAAGGAGGTAGAGCCAGAGCTTCTAAAAATGGCAAAGGCAAACTCGTCACAGTCTTCTGGGAAGACAAAAGACATATCCCAAGATGTCTGCCTAAACTGTGGCAAACGGGGTCACTGGATGCGTGACTGCCGTATGGACAAAGCAGACATGAAGGAAGTGAAGGCGGACAAGGCTCCGACTTCAAGAATGTTTGTTATAAACATGACCACTACTAGTTTAAAATTTGGATTTTTGATACTGGATGTGGAACATACATATGTACTGATATGCGGGATCTGCTGATGAGAAGGATACTAACTTCAGATGAGATCGACCTATGAGTCGGAAACAGGACATGAGTCGTTTTGGCCGTAGAAACCTAAGTTTTGGAACTGCCCTTTGGGAATGTACTTAAATTAGGAGACTGTTATAATGTATCTAGTTTGACTAAGAACATTATCTCTGTATCTAGTTTAACCTGTTGCGGGTATACCTTTATATTCTAGAACACTAAGTGTTTTGTTTATAAAGATGATATTGAGATAAGCACATTAGATGTGAATAACAATATTTATATTTAGAATATAAATGAATCTCAAACATATAATATGACAAACAAAAGCTCAAACTGAATAAATCTGTTAAGACTTATAAGTGGCATTATTGTCTGGGACACATTAACAAGACTCGTATATCCACACTTTCGAAGAGTGGATACTATGACAGATTTGATTCTAATTCAAATGAAGTCTACGAATCTAGTTCATTAGGCAAAGTTTCTAAAACACATTTTACTTAGTAAAAGTGCAATTGCCACCGAGCAGTTAGCCATCGTTCATAGTGACGTAAGTGGGCCCATGTCTAGCTAGGCTAGAGGTGAATTTGAATACTTCGTAACCTTTACGGATGTGGCATCGCGTTACGGTATGTGTATCTTATGAAACACAAGTCAAAAACTTTTGAGTAATTCAAAGGGTTTCGACACGAAGTAAGAACACAGACCGATAAAAGTATTAAAAACATTACGGTCGGACCATAATGTAAAATACTTAAACATATGAGTTTCAAGATTACTTGAAAGAGTATGGTATTCTTTCACATTAGACTCCTCCCGGGATACCTCAATTTGACAGTGCGTCCGAACAGAGCAACCGAATTTTGTTGGACATGGTAAGGTTAATGATGAGTCGCTCTGAGCTACCAATTTCCTTCTGAAGATACACATTAAACAGTGCAATACTTATTTTGAATAAGGTTTCATGAAAATCTGTTAGACAGACTTCATATTAGATATGAACAGGAAAGAAACCGGGTTTCTCATTCCTGAAGATTTGAGAATGTTGGGCATACGCTAAATGTTTGGATGGTACCAAACTAGAACCCAAATCGGATAAGTGCTCATTTGTAATTGGTTATCCTAAGGAAACTAATTCCACAACTCACAAGAGAACAAATATATTTGTTGCTCTCCAAGCGGTTTTCCTAAGAGGAATACCTAAATGCAGTGGTAAATGGGAGGAAAGTAAAACTCGATGAAAATCAGAGTAATACTATTCCTGGGACCGATTCCTTAACGGAACACGAACAGTTCATCAGGGATGATCTGCACCACAATCTTCTAATACACAAGAACCGCGTAGGTTGGAGAGAGTCAGAAAACAACCTGAGAGGTATGGGTTTCTGATCTCACCTCTTGTAGATATCAATCTTATTGAGGAAGACGAACGGACTACGTATAAGGAAACGATACAATGTATCGACTCCTTTTATGGCAAAGTGCCATTAAGTCCGAAATGGATTCCATATATACAACCAAGTTTGGATACTGGTTGATGTACCAGAAGACATTGTGCCTATTGGTAGCAAATGTGTCTTCATGGTGAAGACAAACATCGATGGCAACATACAAACATACAAAGCTAGGCTTGTAGCGAAAGGGTATCGTCATCAACATGGTGTCGATTGCGACGAAACCTTTTACATATTGCCATGATTAAATCCATTCGGATAATGCTTGCAAACGCTGCATATATTTCGTTTATGAAATATGGCAGCTGAACGTCAAAACCGCTTTCCTTGACATAAACCTTTTGGAGGATGTTTACAACATCCTAACAGTTTTGTCATGCCGAAACATGCAAACAAGGTTTGCAAGTTAATTTGATCCATTTATGGATTGAAGCAAGCATTATGTTCTTGGAACCAACGTTTAGATGAGATCATAATGGTATATGATTTCATTCAAAACGATGATGATTCTTGTGTATATAAGAAGGTTAGTAGGAGCACACTAACAATGATTGTCCTATACGTTGATGATGTATTGCTTTACAGCAATAACATTCCCATAATATAATCGGTGAAAGCTTTGCTTTCATTAAATTCTCCATGAATACCTGGGAGAAGCAGGCTTTATTCTAGGAAAAAAGATCTATTGGGATAGATCTAGAAAGCTGCTGACAACCCTCCCAGAGCTCGTACGTTTTTGAAATGTATGTGACCTAATGTCTCATATGCTTTGAGCATATGTAGACGCTATAAGGCCAATTCAGGTGATGGTCACTGGATTGATGTAAAGAACATCCTTGAGTATCTAGGACGAACTAAGGATGTTTTCTTAAAATATGGGGAAATGAGAACTTGAGGTAACTAGGTTCACCGCTGCAAGTTTCCAAACCGATGAAAACGACTGTAAGTCGTAATAAGGGTATATATATGGTTTGAATAACAGAACAGTGAGCTGTAAATCTTCCAAGCAAGATATTGTTGCCAATTAAACAATAAAAGCGGAACATTGATGCAGCTGAGGCAGCAAAAGAAGCATTTGGATCTATATAATCCTAATTGGATTAGGTGTAGTTCTGTTAGCAGCTGAGCTGGACTACAACACAGGCTAAGGAACCGCGGTCTCATCAACGATCTAAGTATATACTTCGACTATTTTATCTGATTCGACAGATCATACATCATGGCGATGTGATGATCGAATAAAACGCATCAGATGATAACATTGCAAATCCGCTGATGAAAATTGTTTATCAGCAGAAGTTTGAGCGAGTCGTACATAGTTCAGATGTAGGACACTTGAGTGATTGGCTATAGGCCAAGTGGGAGATTGTTGGACAATTATGACTCAAAGCATCACTATTTGTACAGAACATGGTGTTGTTGTACAAATTAACTATGTGACAAAGGAAATTGCTCTTTCATCATTTGTAATTGGATTACCGGGATATATAAATGATAAAAGTCCATATGATTAGTACCGGATTAATAAGATATGAGACAGTATTAATCCATGTAAGGTTTAATCATTAAATATCCCTAGTCGTAGTATTATCGAGACTAGACATCGATAATACGAAATATGCTAGTATTACACTTGTGCGTGTTACGGAATATGCTAGTATCATATATTTGGGTATTGAATACTCATGCAAGTGTAATATGAGGTTCCGTTTACCGATGGTACGGAAACAGCTTCGCTCTGGATAGACCCATCGGAATCTCATTGGTAGTATGACTATGAGTCTATGGGAATCCGAATCAGGGTAGGTGTATTTGGTCCTAACCTGAGACTTGCATCGCTAATACTTGCGACAATCAGTATGCTTTGGTTTTGGTCGTCCGGGGCTTTAACGGGTTCTGTGTATGCCTCCTATGGGTATACTGAGAATCGTAGTTTATTGGGTGTGATGTCAAGATAGAAGTATCACTCTAGTCATATGGAGATGATGATCACGTAGGATATGGAGCAAGTACTCTTAAATACTGCAGTCATCGGGATAATATGACTAGGTCATGATTATCCGATTATAGAGACTAGTTGCCAGTGATCCGATATATACTTCGTACGGGGCAGACACAATTCCAGCCTCTAGCCTTGCATGTGACATCCGATACTAGATCGTAATATGCAATATTACGTATACTACGTCTGACAAAGATCTTGTATTCCACAGAAGAATATTTCTGGAGAATTGGGTAGGCACGATGCTTTGCTAGAAGCCAACCATGTCTTGTAAATCGGTAGGAAATGGTACCGGATACGCACGTGTTCGGATAGTCCGATGACTGTATTTACTGCCAATATATCTAGGGATCTCTTGGGTCGCTTCCCGAAGATTCAATGTTAAGATTTGACTCGAACAGAATTAATCTAGGATTAATTATGAGAAAATTAATCTGAGATTAATTACGGTAATAATTAATCTGGGATTAATTATCAGAGAAAGAATTAATCTGGGATTAATTGCGTCAAGAATTAATCTGGGATTAATTCGACTAGAAGAGAGAACGCGATTGATTTGGAATTAATCGGTAAAATAAATTTAATAGTTAAATTGGATTTTTCTATTTAATTTATTTATTTAGGCTAAAATAATATATCGGATATATTAATTGAAATTAGATTTCAAAGCGGAATTAAAATTGGATTTTAATTCAAGCAAACGAATTAATTTAGAATTAATTCGTAAGCGACTTTAGTAATAATATTGCGAGGTATTATTATTTAATTAAATTGGATTTAATAAAGTGGCAATGACAAATTCCTTTAATTCGGAATTAAACGAACCCAGGCCCGAGCGAAGTTGCGTGTTGGATTGTCCGACTTAAATTTGGAATTTAAAGTGAGGGCCCACCAACTTACATCAAATGTCTACACTAGTGATGGAAGTTGTTATTAGTTGAGAAAAAGCTTAGATTGCTTTTGACACACTCAAGCTAATTCCAACACACAAACAAGTATATATAATTTGGTCAACTTTGGAAGTAAGAACAAATTACTATTCACAGCAAAAAAAACTCTCTTCTTCTCTCCCTAGCCATGGTCGAAACTTGCTTCTCTTGGAGGGCAAAATTTTCTTTCAATTTTTATTCTTGCTAGCACATAAAGGAGTGAATCAAGATGATAGAGAAACTCACTCCAAGGGTTTAGAACTATATTCCAAGCTTGGAGCTTCATCTTCAACAAAGAAAAAGTTTTGAAACTCATCCAATCAAAGTAAGTTTTTTCGCAACTCCTCTTTGATTTTTTACACACAAATAATTCTTAGAGATCATTGGAATGTTCTAGGAACACTTACAACAACGACTCAACTGCAACGTAGAGCTCTACACCCAGGACGACTCAACTGGGTGTAGCCACCACTAGAACTGGGGGTGCGGATCAATGTTACCGCCCAAACTCTGAAAACCAGGATTTCTGGAATCTGTCAACCCTAGTCATGCTCGAGGATCTGAGAGCGTCCTTTCAGTCCTCCACATGTGCACCTGTCTCTGAATCCGTCAATTCCACTGTATCTCAAGTCACATATTGGGGTGAGGTTGTACCTCATGCACCGAAAACATAAAACCATTCTTTAAAATCTCAAACTGTATCAACCGTTTTTTGAAAACATTTTCTTCAAAAGCATTGAGACTATTCTTTAAAACTCTTTGAATTTCAAAACAATTCTCAACTTCTAAAAATTATGTCATATATATAAATATGCATATGCCTTTCTAATGCTGTCACTTTCCCTAATTATGCCTTAGTGTATGCTTATCTCATATTATCATATATACTCATGCATATGTGGATGCATTCCTACCAATTAATGATATATGCATTTTGCTCCTTATAGGCTTTCATTATACATACTCGAGTTAACACTACTATAACTCATATCTAAGAACATTAATCTCTAACTTCAAGTTTATGCTTATTCATTTATCTACTGTAGTGTTATACCCATCAGCACTTTCATTCAATTTTTAAGTCAAATCCATCAGATACCATCATCAAATGAATCATTTATTATTTTAGAACTCCTATTCATGTCAATTAAGCTCAACCTATCTCAATTCCTTTATTGAATTCGCGAAATAAAGTAAGGAATACAAGCTGATTTCTGAAAGTTTAAAGGAAAAAAAAAAAGAAATGAAGGAAGCTTACTTACCTCACTTCAAAGCTAACAAACTCCATTTGTCCTTCACCTAAACTTTCATTAACAAGTCTAATATGCCAAGATTATGTGCCAACAACCACTGCCTTTATTATTTTCATCAGAATAACCACAATTGCTGTGAACCCCAAATTTACACAAAGACCTAGTCTTGCACTATGTGGCCGAATTGCACTAGCAATTCAAAGTGGGACTTCATCCCCGTGTTTTATTCAATACTACACACCTAATATGAATAAATGCATGCTCAAACACAGCCAAAATCAATGCCCTTAAAATCAATTTAATCGCGAATATTAGGGTTCATTTTGGTAACATCTTATCACTTGATACATATTCTTAACTTACAATTGTTCCAACTTATTTTTCCTAACATTTATACGCCATAATCAATATTTAATACACTCAAATACACCATTAACCAGCCCTAGATTTTCTGGAATAAAATTAAATTAACACAAGGGATTACTACACAACAAAAATTAAAAAGGAAGAATTAAAAGTTCCATCTTCAAATTATGTATGTATTTTCGGCCAAGAGACTTATTATACAGTTATTGGATTTTCCAATTCAAACCACAAACAACCCTTCTCAAATCAATGTTCGGCCATAACCTTACTTTTCATCCTTGAGCTTTTCAATTAATTAATATATATATACAATATCACAGTCCCGCTATAAGCATAATACACACCTAAATTAACCTAACTAGGATAAATAATTCAACATCAATAACTCAATCATACCCATGTTAATTCTTAATATTACAAGCTAACCATAACATAATTCCACATGAAACATTTTCACAAGCATGTAATAACACTCAGATTAGCTATATTTCATCTATCAACACACTTCCAAACCTGTACCCTAACTAAAAAAAAAAAATCCCAAATTCTAGAGTTGCCCCCGTCGATTAAATCCATCCTTCTTTAATCAATTACATCTCATTAATTTTAGAAATTCTTCCAAATTTTATACCTAAAGAAGCAAATCTAGAGTACTTTTAACATGTACTAACTCAATAATTTGGTCAAACTTAAAATTCCATCAAAACCCAATTAAATCAATTTCAAGGAATTCATGGCCATAGCCTACTTACCTTTCCCTCCTCTCTCGGTATTCCCCTCTTTTCTCTCTTCTCAATCTTGGTCACTGCCTTCTTCTTTCTCTTCTTCTGCCTTTCGGTCTCACCCTGTTCTCTCAGCCTTCTCCTTCGTCTCCCTCATCTCTTCTTGATCTTTCCTTCTCTATCTTCTTTCTTTATCGTTCTCGGCCTTTCTCTGCTATTCCCCCCCTCTGTCCTGCTGTGTTCTCGGCTTTCTTTTTTTTTTTCTCCCTTTCGAATTTTCTTGCTTCTTCTGGTCCCCCTGCCGTGACTGACTGTGTGTGTTATCAAGTGCCCCTCACGTGTGTGTGTTATAAAATGTGTGTGTAATATATGCCCCACGTGTGTGTGAACCATGTGTCACTCTTTATTTATTATTATTATTTTTTGTCATTTACAAATAAAATTCTTATCTAAAAAATAAAATAAAATAATTATAATATAAATTCAAACCGGTTCCAGCGATTTCAAACCGGTTCGGCTAGGGTAGGAACCCTAACCGAACCAATTAGGTTCCGGTTCGGTTCCGAAACCAGAACCGGAACCGGTTGGAACTGGAACCGGAACTGTCCGGTTCCAACCGGTTCCTGAATCGGAACCTTAGCCGGGTCTATATGTAAGGCAAAACATCTTGGTTATATATATTTATTTCCACTAGTTTGATAATTTACAATTTCACCCCTCAAATTTAATCCAATATAAAATTACAATTAGTTTCGTGAAAATGTTCCCATTTTACTGAAAAATAAATCTCGCGTTCGGACGCGACCCCACGCGCAAAATAAAATTTACGCAATCTCGCTAAGATAACACGGGTCATTACATGTCGGCACCATAGGATTGCGACACGTGGCACGGTGCACGTTAGCAGATCTCATCTGATGTTGACACGTGGCAGGCGCACGTTAGCATCTGGCGCATGTTAGCAGACTTCACAGATTTTGACACGTGGCCACGACGTATTTTAGCATGAAGCGGCGCAAGTTAGCACAGGCCGATGCACGTTAGGCGTCGCGACGCGGACAGCACGTCGTGACGCACCAAATGACCATTTTGCCATTTGTTGTCCTTTTTCCACTGTTTTAGCCCCAAATCACCTCCAGAATGTCCTGAAACTTTATTTATCTACAAAATAACAAAAACCACATCAAAATATTCACAAAACTCAAGAAACTATACAAAATATTAGGTCAAATGAGTGGGAAATAGTAATATATTACCACTCATCAATGGGCTGCCCGAACAGTGACAGATTCACTATTTGGGCAGCCGTCACCTTGTAACGCCGTTTTTGGCCGTTTTTGCTAATTTCAACTCAGAAACACTTTCCGGCAAAGGTTCCAACTCCCAAAACACATCCAAAACATTCAAAAGACATATTTTTCATCAAACACATCAAAAACAGTCCATTTAACATGCTTAAATCCAAATTTTAGCAAGATCAATCTAATTAATCCAACACCCATTCATAGTCACCACACATGAAGAACTCTAGAACAATTCTAGGCATAATAAGAGTGGTTATTATTGGGATGTATGCCCTAGAGCTACATGTGACGTAAACGGTTTTATGTGTTTTAAAATAAAACGATGCATTATTCATTTATCAAAGTGTTTATTTAATTTTCGCATATTATATATATCATCTTGTATACCCTAGATTACTTATGTACTTTCAGACTTAATGTATGAGTGTCATACACAAGAGGATTTAAGTCTGAAGCTGGTAATCTTAAATAGTCCATAGAGAGCAAACAAAGCGGGTATTTTGTTTGTGGTTTATCTATAGCTGCGGTCCATTCTATATTTTTATGGCGATCTTGATCCGGATCGTCCATGTAGAGACATGAGAATGAAGGCACATTGTATGATGCGATCATATAGGACTGGACCCAGATACAAATGACATTCTTATAATATCTGTTAAACAAAGAAAGTCATTTTGATCTACTAGATGGTCATATATGGATTGATCTTAATCCTGAATGTACTACGAACTCATGCATAGTAGCTATGTCCTTTGATTTACAAAGGTGAGCTTTGTGTAGCAGTCCCTAGTCGTAGTATTATCGAGACTAGAGATCGATAATGCGAAATAGACTAGTATTACACTTGTGCGTGTTATGGAAGCCTAACGGCATAGTTCTCATATATTTGGGTATTGGATACTCATGCAAGTGTAATAGGAGGTTCTGTTTACCGATGGTACGGAAACAACTTCGCTCTGGATAGACCCCTCGGAATCCCATTAGTATTATGACTATGTGTCTATGGGAATCCGAATCAGGGTATGTGTATTTGGTCCTAACCTGAGACTTGCATCGCTAATACTTGCAATGATCAGTATACTTTGGTTTTGGTCGTCCGGGACTTTAACAAGTTCTGTGTACTCCTCTTCTAGGTATACTGAGAATCGTAGTGTATTGGGTGTGATGTCAAGATGGAAGTATCACTTCAGTCATATGGAGATGATGATCACGCAGGATATGGAACTGGTACTCATGTATGCTGCAGCTATCGGAATAATATGACAAGGTCATGATTATCCGATTATAGAGACTAATTACCAGAGATCCGATATATGCTTCGTACGGGGCAGACACAATTCCAGCCTCAGGCCTAGCATGTGACATTTTGATACTTGATCGTTATACGCAATACTATGTATACTATGCCTAACAAAGATTACATATTCCTTTAAAGAATATTTCTGGAGAATTGGGTAGGCACGGTGCTTTGCTAGAAGCCAACCATGTCTTGTAAATCGGTAAGAATGTGGTACCGGGTACGCACGTATTCAGATAGTCCGATGACCGTATTTACTGCCAACATATCCAGGGATCTCTTGGGTCGCCTCCCAAAGATTCACCGATGATGTTTGACTCGAACAGAATTAATCTGGGATTAATTATGAGAGAGAGAAAAAATTAATCTGGGATTAATTACGGCAATTAATTAATCTGAGATTAATTCAAAGATAAAGAATTAATCTGGGATTAATTGCGTCGAGAATTTATCTGGGATTAAATTCGTCGAGAAGAGAGAACTCGATTAATTTGGAATTAATCGGTAAAGTAAATTTAATAGTTAAATTAGATTTTACTATTTAATTTATTTATTTTGGCTAAAATAATATATTGGATATATTAAATGAAATCGGATTTCAAAGCGGAATTAAATTGGATTTTAATTCTAGCGAACGAATTAATTTAGAATTATTTCGCAAGCGACTTTCGTAATAATTTTGCTAGGCATTATTATTTAATTAAAATTGATTTAATTAAGTCGCAATGAAAAATTCGTTTAATTCAGAATTAAGCGAACCCGAGCCCAAGCGAAATTGCGTGTTGGATTAGCCGACTTAAATTTGGAATTTAAAAGTGGTGGGACCCACTTCACTTACATCACATGTTAGACATGTGATGAAAGTGGTTAGGCATAAAATAATGAGTTTGATTTGTTGAAAGATGGCATGGCTTTACTTATAACACACTCAAACTTATTCCAACACTCAAACTCACTATATATTAATTTGGTTCACTTTAGAAGTGCAGATTTTACTATTCACAACAACTATCTCTCTTCTCTTTCTCAAATGGGCGTGACTTTCTCTTCTCTCCCATGGATTTTTGCTTCAAAAATCTACATAGCTAGCACTTTAAGGAGTCAAAGGAAGGTGATAGGGAGACTCACCCGAGAGTTTGGAACTCGATCTCAAGCTCCAAAGCTTCCAACACATTCAACAAAGAATGAATTTTTGAAATCTCCTCAACCAATCAATGTGAGTATTCCGCAACTCTCTTGATAATTCACACACAAATCACTCTTAAATGATCTTGATATGTTCTAGGAACACTGACAGGGTCGGCCCTTACGGATGCTCAAGTACTGTCGAACCTGATGTCTTTATATCAGGTCGAGTCTGGTTCTTCCCTCATGTGCTCCAGCACCACAGGCTCGGACCCCTTCATCCGACCTCTCGTCCTCACAAGGACTTTGGACCTCCATCTATTTTAGTGTAAATCCCATTATACCCTCTTCAGACTTCAGAGTTTCTCGGGGCAGAAAATCACTATCAACATATCTCTCATAGTTTTGGTATCAATGAATTGGTGAGTTGATGCCAGAAACTTTGAAAAGATGGTGGTTTTCTCTAATGTTGATGTTCAATCTTTATCAAGTCCAGAATCTCAAGTTTTCCCTACCTCATAACGGGTTTTACAATCTGCAAGCATCTGTGCTCTTTGTAAAAATCCATGTTGGGTTCGTAATCCTTACCTAGCACCTCTTCTTCTGATCCATATCTTGGCTATCTTTTCCATCATGCCCTCTATAACCGCAAATGTTGACTTGAACTTACTCTGGTAAGCCTATCCATTGGCTTCTCCGCTTGAAAAATCTCATCTTAAGTCACCTCGGGATGATGTACGTGTTGGGGCTTTATTAGAAATTACAGGGTTAACGTAGCGGAACGCGAAAAAATGATTTTTCCGATTTCAAAATTTTTTCTTGGAACAATTAAATAAACTTATTTATTTAATTAACCAATAATTAAATTATGAAATTATAACCCAAGAAATCATATTTCTTTTAATTATAAAATCACCCCAAATTTGACAAATTAATTATTTTAGTTTTAAATATGTCAATTACATATTTAATTGATTCCAAATCAAACCCAAAATAATTTTTCCAATTTTGCAACAAAACCAGAAAATTTTCCAAAATTGCGCTAACTCCCCAGAATTTCTGTAAATTACTGAAACTGCCTAAAAGTTTAATTAATTGCAATTTGGCCTAATTTGTTCAAAACACATCAAGATCAAATCTAATTAATCCCAAATTTGACAAACATAAAATATACATCAAATTATAACCCTAATTTCACAAATCACTCAAATTGGGCAATTTACATTAAATTAATAAAATTCAATACTTTAATCTTCAAATTACCACACCAATTAAATCCCACCATCATGAAATTAATCAAGAATAATTCTAGGCTAATTATGAATGGCTAATTAACTCTAGAATGAAAACTTTAATTTTCTAATTAATTTATTAAGCTTAATTACATTAATAAGCAAATAAATTAATTATACATGCAGAAACACATCCAACAAGCATCCAACAAATCTAATTACAAACTAAAAGAGTACATGCATGATCTTAATAACACAATTGAAGCTAAGAATTATTGGAACATTTTTCACGTAGTAGAAGAAATGAAAATACTTACAAAATCCAATTTTGCTTTGTTTTCTTTTTCTTTCTCACCAAATACTCTCAACTCTCTTTTGTTAATTTTTGTTGAAGTTGTGCAAGTGTTAGAAAAAATTGAAACAAAACCAATTTTATTAATTTCCTCGCATTGCCGGTTTTACCAAGCAAAAAAATAAATATCTAATATTTAAATTTTGTTTGATTTTAATTGGACCACATTTAACTAAATTAAAGTAACAATTTAACTTTAATAAAGTCATAAAAAATGTGTTCTAATAACACTTTTCCATTTCCAAACAAATCATGACATAAAGATATTTATTTTATAAATTAATTTAATTATTAACAATTAAATAATTAGTTAATAAATATAAATATCTTAAATATATGTATTATATTACATTAAATATCTCAAATACATATATTCATGATATAATTATAAATATCACAAATTGATATTTAATTAATGTGTATTTAATAATATCAAATATTAAATACAAATACATATTAATTCGGAAATGACCGTTAGGTCCCGATTGCATGTATTTCCCGTTTAACCATTAAACGAGTTATAAATAATCAGTATTATTCATAACAATTACCCTAGTGCTCTACGAGTATATCTCATTAGTGAGAATCTCTAGATTCAGACATATCCGTCACGAAATCAAATTTCGTGTTCATAATTCACCAATTTGACAATTTTAGGACTAAAATGATCAATTTGAAAAGTATTAGGGTAATTAGGTAATTACTAGGAAATTTGGTTTCTTGTGTAATTTTTCAGAATTTGATAATTGGGAATCAAATAAATAAGTTTATTTTTAATTGATCTAATAAAAATTTTGAAATCGGAAAATTTTGATTTTCCGCGATTCCGCCGTGTTACCGAATTTTCCATATAAAACCCTTACAGATGATGCAGGAGATTGGAAAGAGTCGTTAGTCTTTTCATTGGTTGCACCGTCTTCTGGAACATTTTCTGTGACAGCCTCCATTGGCTGTTCGGTTGCTGGTGTAGGGGCAAGAATAAAAAACCTTGCATTTGTGGCAACATGTGAAGCTTCATCTGTCGAAAACCATTAATACATTCTTATAAAGATTGATTATCACCTTGGTCACCTCTCGTTTGATTGCAGAAAGAATGAAGGTTAAAGGAAAATAACTGAAACTTTAAGCATAACTTTTACTATCTAGATTTCTGAAAAGTGAAAAGTTGTGACACTTAATCAAATAAACTTGGTTTTGAACTTCACTCTCGATTGAAGCAAAGATTTACTAAAAAATCTTTAATTGATGTTTCTCCTACCACATATTTCAAAGCAGCCAAATATCGTAGAGTGAGTTTGGGATATTTGAAAGGTAAAGGCATCAGCCACCTAATATACAACTCAAGCCTCACTATCATTTGTTAATGGTGTATTTCGACGAGTACATTGAACAGCGCGACCAAGGGGCAGAGATGGAATTTTCCCTTTTCCAAAAGGGACGGGTGTTCAGAAAATATTAGCCACTCCTCAGCCCGGCAGAGAGTCCGGACACAATCCCTCGGGTTGGCCGACCAGAGTATATGATTTGATACAGTTCCAAGAATCCGACCACATCAGAGCTTCAGCCGACCACATTAGGACAAGAAACTATGTCAGGTCCATTCAGTCCCTGGAACAGGGTGATGAGTTTGGTTAGCTCGTGCCAGGGCAGAAGTGATCTTAGGTAGCTCGAAAAATTATTTGACCGACCACTTGGCAACCGACAGAAGATTAGAATCAATAATTTTCCTTCACACGTGTCATCTCCCGGAGGCACCTTCCAGGCTGTCACCATTATTGTTGCGTGTGGCAGAGGAGAATGCAGAGTTGATATGACAGAACCGTCAGGCTGCAGGCTTACTTTCGGCAAGGGCAGGCCTAAGGCAGAGAGCCCGTCAAATTGGTCAGGCATTACGTGGGTTTCATTGCAAGTGGGAAGAACAATATTATAGTTTGAGGAGTATATAAAGGGTGGGTAGCCTCATGTTTTGAGAGAGATGCCGAATAGTAAATTATAACAAAAGAAAAATATCAATTGTAATCTCTTTCAACTGCTCGGCCACACGCCGACCTTATTCAAAACAGGTCAGCCGAGCACATTTCGGTAATAAAACACTCATCCGTTTTGTGCCCGTGGACGTAGGTTGGATTTAATCCGCCGAACCACGTTAAAATTTTGTGCCAATCTGTGTGTTTTTCCACCTTCCACTAAGTTTGATTTTGGTTTCCCATAACCAAATAAATTCAATATTGAAGGAAGGTTATCCCGGGAGCGGTATTCCTGTTGGACAGTTATGACCCATAGCGTCACTATTTGTACAGATTATGGTGTTATTGTACAAATTAATTATGTGACAAAGGAGATTGCTCTCTTATCATTTGTGATTAGATCACCAAGATGTATAAATGATAAGAGGTCCATATGATTATGTCCTGGATTGACATGATATGAGACAGTATCAATCCACGAAGGATAAATCATTAAATATCCCTAGTTTGAGTATTATCGAGATTGGACATCGATAAATACGTAAAAGACTAGTATTACACTTGTGCGCGTTGTGAGGGCACAATGATATAGTTCTCATATATTTGGGTATAGGATACTCATGCAAGTGTAATAAGAGGTTGTGTTTACCGATAGTACGGGAAACAGCTTCGCTTTGGATAGACCCCCTCGGAATTCCATTGGTAGTATGACTATGTGTCTATGGAAGTCCGAAATCAGGGTAGGTGTATTTGGTCTTAACCTGAGACTTGCACCGCTAATACTTCCGACAATCAATATACTTTGGTTTTGGTCGTCCAGGGCTTTAACAGGTTCTGTGTACGCCTCTGCTGGGTATATTGAGAATCGTAGTGTGTTGGGTGTGATGTCAAGACGGAAGTATCACTCCAGTCATATGGAGATGATGATCGCGTAGGGATACAGAACTGGTTCTCTAAAGGGTTGCAACCATCGGGATAATATGACTTGGTCATGATTATCCGTTAATAAAGAGACTAGTTGCTCGTCATCCGATATATGCTTCGTACGGGGTAGACATTGTACCAGCCTCAGGCCTTGCATGTGATCATCTGATACTGGATCGAAATACGCAATACTACGTATACTACGCCTGATATAGATCGCTTATTCCTGTAAGCATGTTTCTGGAGAATTGGGTAGGCATGGCGCTTTGCTAGAAGCCAACCTTGTCTTGTAAATCGGTATAAACGTGGTACTAGGTACTTACGTGTTCGGATAGTCCGACGACCGAATTTACTGCCAACATATCTGGAAATCTCATGGGTCGCTTCCCGAAGATTCACCGAAGACGTATGACTCGCACTTTAATTAATCTAGGATTAATTAGAAGAGAGATAAAATTAATCTTGGATTAATTGCGGAGATATTTTATCTGGGATAAAATATCAATTAAAGAGAGAGAACGATTAATTTGGAATTAATCGATAAAATAATATATTCGATATATTATTCGAAATTGGATTTCGACGCGGAATTGAAATTGGATTTTATTCGGGCGAACGAGTTAATTCATAATTAATTAGTTAGCGACGTGAATATTGATTTCGCTAGGCATAATCATTTAATTAAGTCGCAACAGAAAATTCGTTAATTTGGAATTAGCGAACCCGAGCCCGCGAGTGTTTGCGAGCGCATTTGCATTTCAAATTCGAGTACGGCACGCAAGTCACATCAAGTGTCAAATCATTAATCACATCAAGCGTCAAATCACATGTCACTTTGAGTGATGTTACAATTTGTCACTTGATTGATGTGAATAATGATAGATGTTGATGGAGGTGGTGGTTGGCATTATTGTTTGACTTTTGGAAAGCAAATAAATTGCTAAATTAATTTGGAAATTGATTAAGTGTATATGATACACCTTTTCTCACCAACCAACATTTTCTCTCCCATTCTCTTCCTCTCTCTCTCGGCATCACAGTCCATTTTCTCTCTTCTATTTTCTGATTTCACCGAACATGAAGAGGAGAAGCAAGTGGTGTTTTTATGGCAAAAATATCAAGAGCTAGCACTTAAATGAATACATATAAAGGTGATAGGGAACTCATTTCATGAGCATGGAATCACCTTGATAAGCTTGGAGCTTGGAGCACCAATGGAGGACCAAGATGGTCGATTTTGAGGACTACAGAATAGCCCATTGCCGAGCCTTGGAGGAGAGGGCAGAAAGTTTTTGTTTCCACCACGTCGCTCAACCGCTCGATGTAAGTATTCCGCAACTTCCTCGTTGTATTCACACGTTGTTTTTATGATTTATTATTCGATCCTCGAGACCGTAGAACTCCAACAATGGTATCAGAGCGGAGTAAAAGCATGAAATTTGATTTAGGGCTTAAAATTGGGTAAATTGATTTTGAGTTTGATTAAGTATGCTTAATTGATGTTTAATTGAAGTTTGATTGGATCAATTTCATGAAAATTGATTTGGAATAATTTTCCCCAAAATTGGATGGCTTGGCCGAATGTCAATGTGCCCTAATTCTTGGTATTTTGTGTTTCGTTGATCATTGGATGACTTGAAACGATTAGGAAATATTGATTTAATGTCGATTGTGGATTTAATTGGATTGAATCCGAATCGGACACAAATAACCCCTAAAAACCGAGAGCTTTATAGCATGTTTTGGGTTTGATTTTTGATTAAATTGTGTTGGACACTATTTGATGTTAATAAGCATGATTAATTATACAAATTTGTGTTTTGGAAATATTGATTTGGGTAATTAATTGTGTAATACACTTTAGTAATTAAATTGTGAAATTGGGTTTTTGTGATTTAATTATGTTGGGCCTATTTTGTAAAATTGGGCTTGTAATGTTGTAAATGGGCTAATTGGGCTTGGTTGTACCAAGTTAGGTTTTGGCTGAATTGGTTGGATCCAATTGGGCCCAAAACCGCTTCCATAAAGCCTAAATGCGACTAATGGACCTTAATTATTTAATTGGGCCTAATGGGGCCTAAATTGATTTATAGGCTTATGGGGTAATTCCTTGATTGGGCTTTGGTTATTGGGTTTGACCCGAGTTGACCAAAAGTCCACGCCTTAAGAAATTAATTAAAAGCCCATTGGACTTTAATTAAATTGACGTTGGATGTTAATCGGGCTTTGAGACCTGTAATGATTAAATTTGGAATTTAAGTCGTAAAGGTTATTAATAAAGTGTAGTATTTAATTTGGAATAAAATGGATTAGTATTAAATACATATTAAATTGGATTTAATTTTGTAGTTTAATTTAATTCAAGAATTCGTACTTTGAGTAC
The DNA here is from genome assembly GCA_019454045.1 of Zanthoxylum bungeanum. Taxonomy (NCBI): domain Eukaryota; kingdom Viridiplantae; phylum Streptophyta; class Magnoliopsida; order Sapindales; family Rutaceae; genus Zanthoxylum; species Zanthoxylum bungeanum. The sequence continues at coordinate 34,707 of SKCR01037002.1, read as the reverse complement.
TTATTCGCAAAACGAGTTTGACTCGCGCAAAATCAAATCGCTGTTTAAACATTAGATGGTCATTAATTATCATATTAATTAATTTGATTAGATTGATTGATAACATGCTTGTGTGAATACATGGTTGCCATGCATGAATAATGTATATCGGATGGATATTAGATGGGTGAGGCAATTTTAGAAATTGTTGTAATAAATTTGGAATTTATTAATTGGACCTGCGTGTCCAGCCTTATTACCTTCTTACTCTTTGTATTCTCTTCTCACCTATTCCCCTCAATGTAAATGAGGTTTCTTTAGAAGTGTAGTGTAACGGGTAGAAGTAGATACTTGTGCTATCGGGAGAGAGGAAATGGAGAGATTTGATCTAGGATCAATGTCTAAAGTATCAATCTGCATATCATTATTATTTTATTTATACGCGCCTTTTTATGTATTTAGAATGCATGTTTAAGGGTGTATGATGATGAGACCTTAACAAAGATAATAAATTGGTTGCCAATTTGCACGCGAAAAACCCTCGCAAAATATTAAGCGTTTTTCCTTCCATTGAGTGATTCTTACTCAAGATCCGAGACTGGCATTGGTTTGTTGGCCAAAGTCAAGGCCTTTGTCCATCGAGGATGTGTTTGAATCACGAGAGCTTTGTTCCATATCAGTGTCTTGTCCAAGTTGTGATTTGTTGGCCAAAGTCAAGATCACTTCTTGTCCATCGACATTGATTACGTAGCTTTCCATGGTCAATGGGTCGCGCTTGACTGGGATCACTAAGTTTGTTGTGCCAAAGCCAATGCTTAGTTGATTCAGAGGAAAAAGGTTAGGCAATATATTGGATATATTAGCATATATATTGTATATATGTTTCGGACTTGTATGTCCCCCTACTGGATCTAGGAATTGGATTGGATCCAATTGATCTTAGAGATCTACCTAGTTAATTATCATATAATTTGTTGGCCAAAGTCAAGATTGTGTGATATTAACGGGATCCTAGCCCACTAGGAAACACGGTTTCCCGAGTACTCAACAGAGGGTTAGAGACTCGCCGAAAAATAATGGGAGGCAAGAATTAAATTTGCAATATTCGTTTAATTACTTGCCATACGCGCTCAAATCAAATATCATCCGTCAAATAAATTAAATGTTAGTTTGACTAATATTTAAATCGTTGTTTTAATAAATAGTTGGACTAGATTCAAACAATTCAATTATAATTGATTAAATAGTTGGACTATAATAATCATTATAATTAATAGTACCGAATATCGTTGATTAAATAGTTGGACTATTAGAATCAAGATATAATTGAAAGATTGACATTTAAAACATAATCCTAGGGAAAATGTATTTAAATGGTTTAATTTTCAAATTGGGAATAAATTTCAAGATGGTCCTGGAAACTAATAAGTTACTTTATTTGATAAAATAACATATTAGGCCTAAGCCCGGAGTTAAGCAACAGTAGAGCATTATCTTTGGAAGATTCATGTAATGATAACTTTAGTGCTTAATCCATTATGCTTGCCGCAGTAGACTCCTTAATTTCTTTATCAGAACTAAGGATTAGATCTTTATAGTATGATATTGAAATTGAAAGATCTTAATAGATCTATCTTTAGATCTTAGAAGTACTAAATTACAATAATAACTCTTGGAGAGTTAATGACTATTCTCAAGGAGATAAAGTTAAAGTTTGCAATAAGGCAAAAAGCGCAAGGCGCACCTTACTTCGATGTTCCAGAAGGCCAAGGCTTGGCCAAAGGCTTCTAGAATGTGGAAAAGGGCAAATGCAAAATCATTATAATCTTCTGGGAAGATAAATGACATATCCCAAAATATCTCCCTAAACTGTGGCAAACGGGATCGCGGAAGCGTGACTGCCGTTTGGACAAAGCAGACATGAAGGAATTGAGGACGGGACAAGGCTCCGACTTCAAATATGTTTGTCATAATTATGTTCACTACTAGTATTAAAATTAGATTTTAAATACTTAGTGTGGTACATAAATATATATTGATGTTCAGAATCTGCTATTAGCAGGATACTGACTTCAGATTGAGATTTATCTGCGATTTGTAAACGGGACGAAAGTCGTTGTTTTAACCGTAGATACCTAAGTTTAGGAACTACCCTTCGGGTTTGTATCTAAATTTGGAAACTGTTATAATGTAACTAGTTTGACTAGAAACCTTATCTCTATATCAGTGTATAACCCGCTGCGGGTGAACCTTTATATATTCTAGAACACTAAAGTGTTTTATTTTATAAAGATGATATTGAGATAAACACATTAGACGTGAATAACAACATTTATATTTTGAATATAAATAAATCTCAAACATATAACATGACAAATAAATAGCTCAACTGATTTGATCAAAAGAAACTAATTTGTGGCATTGTTGTCTGGGACACAATTAAACAAGACTCGTATATCCACACTTTCGAAGAGTGGGCACTAGGACTGATTTGATCCTAATCAAATAAAGTCTATGAATCTAGTTTATTGGGCAAAGTGCCTAAAGCACCTTTACATGGTAAAAGTGAAAGTGCCACCGATTTGTTAGCCCTAGTTCATAGTGAAGCAAGTGGGCCCATATCTAGCTAGGCTAGAGGTGGATATGAATATTTCGTGACCTTTACAGATGTGGCATCACGTTATGGTTATGTGTTTTTTTTTAAACACAAATCGGAAACTTTTACAATTTCGACATGAAATAGACAAACAGATCGGCTATAGTATTAAACTTTCACGGTTAGACCGTAATGAAAAAATACTTAAGCAATAAGTTTCTTGTATACTTGAAAGAGTATAGCATTCTTTCAATGAGAACTCCTCCCGGAACACGTCATTTTGACGATGTGTCCGAACTGAGTAACCAAATTTTGTTGGACATGATAAGGTTAATCATTAGTCGCTCTGAGCTACCATTTCCTTCAACGGATAAGCATAAACAGTGCAAAACTTATTTAGAATAAGGTTCCATAGAAATCTGTTAGACATAATTCATATTAGATATGAACAGAAACGAAACCGGGTTTCTCATTCCTGATAATTTGGGAATGCTAGGCATAAGTTTGGGTGATACCAAACTAAAACCCAAATTGGATAAGTGCCAAATGTAGGTTATCCTAGGGATACCAAAGTATATTACTTATACAACTCACAAGAGAACAATTTAATTGTCGCTCACCATGCGGTTTTCCTAAGAGGAATACCGAGATGCAGTGGTAAGTGGGAGGATAGTAATACTCGATGAAAATCGGAGTATTCTGTTCCAGGCACCGATTCCTAATAGAACATAAATAGTTCATCAAGGATGTAACTATACCATTAATCTTCGAATACACAAGAACCACGTTAGTCGGAGAGAATCAGAAAACAACCTAGGGTATGGGTTTCTGATCTCACCTCGAAAAGATGTCAATCTTTTGGGGTATACCAACCGACTTCGTATGAGGAAGTGATACAAGGTATCAACTCCCTTTTATGGCAAAATGCCATGAATCCGAAATAGATTCCATGTAAATCAACCAAGTTTGGATACTAGTTGATGTACCGCAAGGTATTGTGCCTATTGGTACTGTATAAGTCTTTAAGGAAGACATACATGGATGGCAACATACCAACGTCTTAAGCTAGGCTTTTAACGGAAAGGTATCGTTATCAACATTGTGTTGATTACGACAAAACCTTTTATCTGTTGCCACGGTAAATCCATTTGGATAATGCTTGCTAACGCTGCATATTTCATTTATGAAATATGACAGCTAAACGGGAAAATCGCTTTCCTGAAAAGGAAACCTTTTGGAGGATGTTTATAACATCCTGTCGGTTTTATCGTACTAAAACTAGAAAACAAGGTTTGCAGGTTATTCAATCCATGTTTGGATTGAAGCAAACATAGGTTCTTGGAATTATCGTTTTGATGTAATCATAATAGTTTATGATTTAATTCACAATGAAATGATTCTTGTGTATATAAGTAGGTTAGTGGGAGCGCACTGACAGTGAATGTCCTATAAATAATGATAATATGTCATTTCTTGGAAATGATATTCCCATAAAAACAATGGGTGAAAGCTTGGCTTTCATAAAACTCTCTGAGAACTCGTACATTAAAAAATGTACGTGACTTGGTGTCTCATACGCTTTGAGCATATGGATTCACAATCAGGGCCAATCCAAGTGATAGTCACTGGATTGATGTTAAGAACATCCTTAAGTATCTTAGAGAACTAAAGATGATATCTTATACTATGGAGAAGGAGAACTTGAAGTGACTGGGATCACTACTGCAAGTTTCCTAACCGATATAAACGACTATAAGTCGCAAACGATACTACGCAGTTTGAATAACGGAACAGTGAGCTGGAAATCTTCCAAGCAAGATACTGTTACCGAATAAACAACAAATGCGGATTATTGTTGCAGCTGAGGCAGCAATAGAAGCCTTCTGGGTCGATAACAAATCTAATTAGATTAGATATAGTTCTGTTAGCCGCTGAGCTAGGCTACAGCGCATGCTAAAGAATTAATGGTCTCATCAACGATCCAGATATATACTTCGATATTCATCTTATTCGTTCAGATCATACATCGTGGCGATGTGATGATCGAATAAATCGCATCAGATGATAATCATGCAAATCCGCTAACGAAAGTCTTTTCTCAGCAGTTTGAGCGAACCGTACATAGTTCGGGTGTTAGACACTCGAGTGACTGGCTATAGGCCAAGTGGGAGATTGTTGGACAGTTATGACCCATAGCGTCACTATTTGTACAAATCATGGTGTTGTTGTACAAATTAACTATGTGACAAAGGAGATTGCACTCTTATCATTTGTGATTAGATCACCAAGATGTATAAATGATAGGAGGTCCAAATGATTAGGGCCTGGATTGAGATGATATGAGACAGTATCAATCCACGAAGGATAAATCATTAAATATCCCTAGTCAGAGTATTATCGAGATTGGACATCGATAAATACGTAAAAGACTAGTATTACACTTGTGCGCGTTTTGAGGGCACAACAACATAGGTCTCATATATTTGGGTATAGGATACTTAAGCAAGTGTAATAGGAGGTTGTGTTTACCGATGGTACGGGAAACAGCTTCGCTCTGGACAGACCCCATCGATGTGATGATCGAATAAATCGCATCAGATGATAATCATGCAAATCCGCTAACGAAAGTCTTTTCTCAGCAGTTTGAGCGAACCGTACATAGTTCGGGTGTTAGACACTCGAGTGACTGGCTATAGGCCAAGTGGGAGATTGTTGGATAGTTATGACCCATAGCGTCACTATTTGTACAAATCATGGTGTTGTTGCACAAATTAACTATGTGACAAAGGAGATTGCACTCTTATCATTTGTGATTAGATCACCAAGATGTATAAATGATAGGAGGTCCAAATGATTAGGGCCTGGATTGAGATGATATGAGACAGTATCAATCCACGAAGGATAAATCATTAAATATCCCTAGTCAGAGTATTATCGAGATTGGACATCGATAAATACGTAAAAGACTAGTATTACACTTGTGCGCGTTTTGAGGGCACAACAACATAGATTTGTAAAAGGAGGTTGTGTTTACCGATGGTACGGGAAACAGCTTCGCTCTGGACAGACCCCATCGGAATTCCATTGGTAGTATGACTATGTGTCTATGGAAGTCCGAAATCAGGGTAGGTGTATTTGGTCTTAACCTGAGACTTGCACCGCTAATACTTGCGACAATCAATATACTTTGGTTTTGGTCGTCCAGGGCTTTAATAGGTTCTGTGTACGCCTCTGCTGGGTATATTGAGAATCGTAGTGTGTTGGGTGTGATGTCAAGACGGAAGTATCACTCCAGTCATATGGAGATGATGATCGCGTAGGGATACAGAACTGGTTCTCTAAAAGGTTGCAACCATCAGGATAATATGACTTGGTCATGATTATCCGATAATAAAAAGACTAGTTGTTCGTCATCCGATATATGCTTCGTACGGGGCAGACAATGTACCAGCCCCAGGCCTTGCATGTGATCATTCGATACTGGATCGAAATACGCAATACTACGTATACTACGCCTGATATAGATCTTTTATTCCTGTAAGCATGTTTCTGGAGAATTGGGTAGGCATGACGCTTTGCTAGAAGCCAACCTTGTCTTGTAAATCGCTATAAACGTGGTACTAGGTACTTACGTGTTCGGATAGTCCGACGAGCGAATTTACTGCCAACATATCCGGGGATCTCGTGGGTCGCTTCCCGAAGATTCACCGATGACGTATGACTCGCACTTTAATTAATCTTGGATTAATTAGAAGAGAGAGAAAATTAATCTGGGATTAATTGCGGAGATATTTTATCTGGGATAAAATATCAATTAAAGAGAGAGAACGATTAATTTGGAATTAATCGATAAAATAATATATTCGATATATGATTCAAAATTGGATTTCGACGCGGAATTGAAATTGGATTTTAATTCGGGCGAACGAGTTAATTTAGAATTAATTCGTTAGCGATGTGAATAGTGATTTCGCTAGGCATAATCATTTAATTACGTCGCAACGGAAAATTCGTTAATTTGGAATTAGCGAACCCGACCCCACGAGTGTTTGCGAGCGCATCCGCATTTCGAATTCGAGTGCGGTACGCAAGTCACATCAAACGTCAAATCATTAATCACATCAAGCGTCAAATCACATGTCACTTTGAGTGATGTGACAATTTGTCACTTGATTGATATGAATAGTGATAGATGTTGATGGAGGTGGTGGTTAGCATTATTCTTTGACTTTTGGAAAGCAAATAAATTGCTAAATTAATTTGGAAATTGATTAAGTGTATTTGATACACCTTTTCTCACCAACCAACATTTTCTCTCCCATTCTCTTCCTCTCTCTCTCGGCATCACAGCCCATTTTCTCTCTTTCATTTTCTGATTTCACCGAACATGAAGAGGAGAAGCAAGTGGTGTTTTTGTGACAAAAACATCAAGAGCTAGCACTTAAATGAGTACATACAAAGGTGATAGGGAACTCATTTCATGAGCATGGAATCACTTTGATAAGCTTGGAGCTTGGAACACCAATGGAGAACCAAGAAGGCCGATTTTGAGGACTGCAGAATTGCCCACTGCCGAGCCTTGGAGGAGAGGGCATAAAGTTTTTGTTGTCCACCGCGTCGCTCAACCGCTCGATGTAAGTATTCCACAACTTCCTCGTTGTATTCACACGTTATTTTTATGCTTTATTATTAGATCCTCGAGACCGTAGAACTCCAACAATTCCCTTATTGCACCTGAGACAAAAATAAGGCGTCAACAGTTGGCGTCGTCTGTGGGGAAAGAGCGAAAAGCGACTTTCGTAGTAAGACGATGGTGGAAGGTAAGGACCGTAGGTTGGTGAATAGTTCAACAGCAGAATGGATGGAGGGAGGAAGGAAGGGGAAGAAGCAGATCAGAACCGGAAAAAGAAAAGATTTGTATGGAAAATGGGCTGTCGGCAACAAAAGCTTTTTCTTGATGAGTTGTGGAATGGAATGTAAAAAGGTTAGCCAACGGCCATCCACCTAGGGTGAGTTCTGGAATGGAATGTAATACTGCAGATGGGAGACATCCGTTGGCAGCGGCTGACCAAGTTCCTCTGTGGGAAGGTACTGCGCCTGCTCAGCTACCAATCTTCAGTTTCGCAGGTTACTTATCCTGAAAGATCGGTCGGGTAGCTAGTCAACCAAGGGCGAGGAGGGACGCCCATCAGACATGTCCTCAATTAGTGTAGTGGTCTTCCCCGAACGAGAAGAAAAGTGGTAAATAGTACTTGGGAGAACCACAAGGAGCAAAGACTAAAGACCTCGACTAAGCTCCCAGATTTTCTCGGGATATGCAAGATCCTGGGAAAATACATTGTTGAAGGACGCCTATGGAGGGCTCGGCGCGAGGAAACCTTGTCGGCATGGTCGGGAAAGCAAGAGAAGACCAGACGGATCTAAATAAGCCTAGATGTAAGAACCAACTTATCGGTGAAGTTTACAACTACGGCATACGAATCGGGAGTTCTCGGAGCTCGGTTTGGAGGATATGGTCGAACTGCAAAACAAGGAACATAAGAAAGCATTGTAAAAGCCTCTCTTAAAATGTCCCACAAAGAGTTGTAAGAAGGGCAGTATGTCCTTTAAATATGAATAAAAACTCTCCTTTTTTTTAAGAAACTTGTCTATCTTGTTTGTTTGTTAATTAAACGCGAAAGTTATTTTCATTATTTTTGGAACGTGCTCAATGCGAAAGGGTGATCGGTGGTCGGGAAAGGCACTAAACCCGTGGAACGCCAAACATTGGTGTCATTATTAAACCCTCGGGTGGAAATGCGCCGACCTGGCTCTTTTCATTTTAAGTGGATCCAGATCGCTTCAAGGGATGAAGTACATGTGGGAAGCGCGTGAACCCCTCGTGGCAGTGTCAGACTCTCGAGGCCGAAGCGTAACTACCCCATGACTTGCATTTTTAAGCAACACCTCAGGATGGCGACCGCGGGGAGGGAGTTCCCCCGTGAAGCAATCTACCTAAACCGATTCGGCAGTAACAACTCGGGATGACGACCGTGAGGAGAGAGTTCCCCCGTGAAGCAATCTGTCTAACCGAGTCGGCAGTAACACCTCGGGATGGCGACCGCAGGGAGGGAGTTCCCATGTAAAGTAATCTGTCTAACTGATTTAGGGGAGGCGACTGCGGGGAGTGTGTTCCCGTAGGTTTAGCTTGACCGCTGGGATCAGGAGAAGCATGGCACGGGGAGGTCTTTGAGCTCGTGGCGTATGCAGGCTCCAAAGCCGCCCAGCATGAGGAGGTCTTTTGCCTTAGGGTCTCGGCCACTCACCGATCCATATCTCGGCTTACCGGGACACTGAATTGTAAAGTTTGGAATTATGTTTAGGAGACCTCGAGCAGGACGCTGTCTCGGGGGATCCGAGTTGTTATTTGCACTTGTGAAATTTTTTCGTTTGGGGTATGTGCTAAGTCACCCCCACATTTTACCAGCTTTACTTTATTCTAATCTTTGTTTTTGTTTTTCGCTGGTCTGGCAAGGGGACGCCTGCGCCAGAGTTAGCAGAGCCTCGAAGGTTGATTTTCTTCCATTCTGTATAAGTCTTGGTTATTATTCAGCTCGGGGCTGGATTTCGTTCCGCCGAGGCCGCATGGTTGTTCGGCTCGGGGCTGAATTCGTTCCGCCAAGGCCGCATATTTATTCGGCTCGGGGCTGGATTCGTTCCGCCGAGGCCTTATGGTTTATTCGGCTCGGGGCTGGATTTGTTCCTCCGAGGCCTCATTGCACCATCGGCTCGGGACTACATTCGTTGCGCCGAGGCCTCATGGTTTATTCGGTTCAAGACTGGATTTTTTCCGCCGAGGCCTCATTGCACCATCGGCTCGGGGCTGGATTTGTTCCGCCGAGGCCTCATGGTTTATTCGGCTCAGGGCTGGATTTGTTCCGCCGAGGCCTCATTACACCATCGGTTCGGGGCTAGATTTGTTCCGCCGAGGCCTCATGGTTTATTCGGCTCGGGGCTGGATTTGTTCCACCGAGGCCTCATGGTTTATTCGGCTCGGGGCTGGATTTGTTCCACCGAGGCCTAATTGCACCATCGGCTCGGGGCTGGATTTGTTCCGCCGAGGCCTTGTGGTTTATTCGGCTCGGGGCTAGATTCGTTCCGCCGAGGCCTCTGTGTGCCATCAGCTCGGGGTCGGGTTATGTCCTACCGAGTTAGCCTTTTGGTCTGGGGACGTAACATTCCCTCAGAGCCAAGTGTTTCTCTCAGCTCGGGGTCGGGTTATGTCACACCGAGTCAGCCTTTTGGTCCGGGGACATAACATTCCCCTAGAGCCAAGTGTTTCTCTCTGTTCGGGGTCGGGTTATGTCCCACCGAGTCATCCTTTCGGTCTGGGGAAGTAACATTCCCCCAGAGCCAAGTGTTTCTCTCAAATCGGGGTCGGGTTATGTCCCACCGAGTCAATCTTTTGGTCTAGGGACGTAACATTCCCCCAGAGCCAAGTGTTTCTCTCAACTCAGGGTCGGGTTATGTCCCACCGAGTCAGCCTTTCGGTCTGGGGACGTAACATTCCCCTAGAGCCAAGTGTTTCTCTCAGCTCGGGGTCGGGTTATGTCCCACCGAGTCAGCCTTTCGGTCTGGGGACGTAACATTCCCCCAGAGCCAAGTGTTTCTCTCAGCTCGGGGTCGGGTTATGTCCCACCGAGTCAGCCTTTCGATCTGGGGACGTAACATTCCCTCAGAGCCAAGTATTTCTCTCACCTCGGGGTCGGGTTACGTCCCACCGAGAAGCTTATCATCGGCTCAGGAACGGAGCGTTCCCCCATGGCCGGATTCAAAATTGATCGGGCTCAGAATTTCTCCTCACGTCCAGATTCGGAAGAGCAAGTTAGAAGAGGAAATCATACAAAGTACGAAAGGCAGAGCAGTCAGAGATAAGCAAGGGAAAGAAAATTACAGATATTCCTGCAAAAGCACAAATATATTGTTTATTACAAAGAGCCGCCTCGGGGTCACCCTCGTTCATCAACCCACACAAGGGCAATGGGTTCAACTCGATCAGTTTCAGGAGGAAGGATCTCTGGTATAGGCACGGCAAAAGGGATGTCAGTATCGGTCTGAACGACATGAGGAGCTTCGTCTTCTGTTAGGACGGCTACCTGAAGGGTAAAATGAGAATTTTCTTCAAAACCGAGAATCGTCTGGATGAGCGTCAGAATTTTCAGTAACCAAGCACATGAAGATGGCAAGAGAAGACCTAATTGAATAGCAAAGACAGTTTCTCTGTGATTCCTGGAGCGACCACCGACCGGTTGATTGACACCATCTTTTTTATAGTTCCCGGCATCAACTCACTAACTCGTTGATACCGAGAACTATGTGTAGGGGTTTTTAGGGGGTGAATCCGGTAACGCAGCAGAAGCGGTGGAAAATCGTATTTTCCGATTTCAAAACTTTTTCTCGGATTAATTAAATAAACATATTTATTTAATTATCCAATAATCAAATTATGAAATAAAATTCAAATGAATCATATTCAAGTGAATTTACCGAAATGCCCTTCTATTGGTATTTTGTCCATTTTAGTCCGAAATTGATCTAATCAATTTTGAATGATTCTAAATAATTTCTAAGATGAACTTAGCATGTTCAAAACATCAAAACACCAAAAGCAACAAAAATCCCATTTTCCTTCACTAATGCCGTGAGCACCTCCAAGGTGCCTAAATGTACCATTTGTCATTTTATGCTTCAAAACACATCCAAATGTAATCCAATCAACATGAAACTTTATATGCATCATATACACATCCAAATGCACAACATATATGAAAAGCCCCAAATTTGGAATTGGTCATGAACCCTAATTTTTCAATTTCATCAAATTGGACAAATTAGACCAAATTGGTTAAATCAAATGTTTCAATCATCATTCTTCCATCCAATCCAAGTCTCAACACAATGAAACAACTCAAGATCAAATCTAGGTCATTTAAGAGTGGGTCAACAACTCTAGATTAGCAACACGGTTTCCAAAACCTTAAAAGAAAGTTTATTACTACAATAGTTATACACTTCCTTCATTACACATGCTTCACACTTCACCAAAACTTCCATCAACAAAAACCACAAGGAACAAAGAAATAAACATCCTAAGAATATCATATATTAAAGCCTAGAACCTAAGGAACAAATTCCTTACTAATAGCAAGTTTGAGAAACTTACTAAATTTCCAAGCTTTTTGACTTTGTCTTTCTTTTTCTCAAGGTTCCTTTAGCTTCTTCAATGGAGATTTATGTTTTGTGAAATGTATTAGGTTTAACCAAATGAAAAGCAAATGAAAACAATATATACTCATGCATAATTGGCCTTGGCCGAATTCACAAGGCATGAAATAACAAGTTTTTCATTTCATTTTCATTTCAAATTCATTTGTTATCTTAATACAAATATCTAAAACTACTTTATAGATATTTATTTAAGTCAACAATTGCAACTAACATCATTTACTTAATATATCCTAAAGTAAGATATTTATATTTTAATTAATTTAATCATTTAACAATTAAATAAATAATTAATTAATCAAATACAAATATATTAAATATATGTATAATATTTACATTAAATATTAAAAACATATATTCATTTAGGATATAAGTCAAAAACTCATTTTGACTATTAATTAATGTGTATTTAAATTAATCAAGTATTAAATGTAAATACACAATAATTAGGCAAATGACTATCTAGTCCGTTTAACACGTATCTTGCGTTTAACATTTAAACGACTTTTTAAATAATCAATATTATTTATTAATGTTGCTCTAGTGCTCTACGAGTATGTTTCATTATTGAGACTCTCTAGATTCAGGTATATCCGTCACGAAATCTAATTTCGTGTCCATAATCTATCCACCCGTAGATTATGACGATCACGGATAATCTCACTGAACCATACAGGTCGAGGTCATGGAAAATGTATAATTCCTCCGTCACAGGTATCCGGATAAATCCCAGAGATATAGATGTAAACGTCAAATCTCTATCGGGATTATCCAGTCGACTATTCTATTAGCAATCTCAAAATAATATTTAGAACTAGCTTCTAAACTTTACCACGGGCCCATGGTTTTATCTGATTGCTAATCATATGGACTACCTATGCTCTGGTACACAGAACTGACGGATCCTATCTTGATACACATAGGACACCCTGAGGATCTATTTACACCCAACGAACAGCCGGAGGTCTGATCTAAATAGATCGGTGACGTGACTACCGTCTAAGTGTAGAAGATGTCTCATGTGCCCACAATGGCATCTCAAGTCTAAGAATCACAAGTGCTACTCAACCCAAGAAGATTCTTATTGACGCTGGTGTACCATCCATTAAGAATCTTCGGTGAGTCGTTCAGTGTTTATCCGCTATAAACACATACACATCTATACTAGTCTCCAAGACTTATGGTTCATTGAGAAACCATTGGAATCATATATTCCAGTATACGACATGTACCGGTCTCAACGGGTTTACTATACTGACCAAGTAGTGTAAACCTTGACCAGGAACTGTCTGAGAATGACAACGTCATGATACTTCTCAATGTCTGTTGCGACGCTTTTGCAACTGTATCATGACTAATCATTCTAGGGTCATTACGTCTTTACCATATAGAAAGATAGATTATATTATAGAAACTGCATATATTATTCATAATAATGTTTTACAGAAGTATTCAACAGAAATACAACCGGGAATTGGCGCTCTGAGCACCAACCCCAACACTAGGGGACTGATGTTGATGGTGTATTTCGACGAGTATATTGAACATTGCGATCAAGGGGCAGAGATGGAATTTCCCCTTACCAGAGTATATGATTTGATACAGTTCCCAGAAGCCGACCACATCAGAGCTTCAGCCGACCACATTAGGTCAAGAAATTAGGTCAGGTCCATCTAGTCCCTGGAACAAGGTGATGAGTTTGGTTAGCTCGGGCCAGGGTAAAAGTTATATTGGGAAGCTCGGCAAATTATTTGGCCGACCACTTCGCAACCGAACGAAGATTAGAATCAATAATTTTCCTTCACACACGTGTCATCTCCCGGAAGCATCTTCCAGGCTGTCACCATTATTGTTGCGTGTGGTAGAGGAGAAGGCAGAGTTGATATGACAGAACCGTCAAACTGCAGGCTTACTTTCGGCAAGGGCAGAGAGCCCGTCAAATTGGTCAGGCATTACGTGGGTTTCATTGCAAGTGGGAAGAACATTATTATAGTTTGAGGAGTATATAAAGGGAGGGTAGCCTCATGTTTTGAGAGAGGTGCCGAATAGTAACTTATAACAAAAGAAAAATAGCAATTGTAATCTCTTTCAACTGCTCGGCCACACGCCGGCCTTATTCAAAACAGGTCGGTCGAGCACATTTCAGTAATAAAACACCCATCCATTTTATGCCCGTGGACGTAGGTTGGATTCAATCCGCCGAACCACGTTAAAACTATGTGCCAATCTGTTTGTTTTTCCACCTTCCACTAAGTTTGCTTTTGGTTTCTCATAACCAAATAAATTCACTGTTGAAGGAAGGTTATCCCGGGAGTGGTATTCCCTTATTGCCCCTGAGACGAAAATCAGCCGTCAACATCTTTATTGGCTGGAAGAATAATCATGCTTAATTCATATTTGGCAGAAACTTAGTCTATAGTTTAAAATATTTGATGAACCAAACAACATTTTGGCAATGAGCCTACAACTTGGTGCTATAATATTTAAGGCATCTAAATATAGTGGATCACACATTTACACCTAACACATAATATTATAATCATGAACCAAAATCATAAAGATTTCCTAACGAGATCTATGGAGCAAAACTTAATAAGAAGAACTAACTCCCACTAGCTCAACTTGTTTTCAACCATTTGTAATTTTTTTCAGATATTAAAGCAACAAGTATGTTTACCTCAATAAACATCAAGAAATATACATTAAACAAAGGAAAAAAATGTTACCTTGATCAACATCCATACGTCCACGGGCTGAAAATTGATTTTTGCTGATTGGAATAGGAGGAATGCCCGAATTATGTTCTCAAGTAGTTGTACAGGTAAATTTTGAGTCCCCACTATTTGGAGAACCTTCAATCTTCAATGGAAATTGCAAGTTGTAGTCAGAAGTTCCATTCGGGAAGGTTGTGGTTGTTGGAGGGGGTGCCAGGGCAGGTTCTTCAGTTGGTAGTCATTCAGCACCTTCCCCAACCCCTCTCTTAAGCTTTTCATCATAATAAAACTTTTTATTCTAACCCAATTTAGCCTTCAATAGGAATGGAAATACAAATAACTATTAACTTTTGTAATGACAAACATATTCAATCATTCTTTCATGAAAAAATCATGGATTTAAACTTGATATAATATGAAAATATACCTCAAGAACTTACCTGTTTATCTCATCGAGGCTTTAAGACCAGTCCCACTGTCATTTGCAAAAGCCCTGAGCCAAAACCAAAATGAGAAAAGCGAGATGTCCCACCTAGTCCTAGTGTTTTGCCTGCTGCACTAGATGAGATTGCTTCAATTGATGAATCAATCTGATGCTACCGAATTATAGAATCCACTTGCCATGCATGTCATGCATGATGTACAAACAACTTTAGATGGAAGATAAACTTTGTGGAAATTTGGTGCAAAGATACAAACTACTTTAGGTGGAACACTATTCATTTGTTGACATTTGAGCTTGGTGTTTAGCTATAAATTTAGAGCTCATTGAGAGCTCAAAGCATCCCAAAAATAATAAGCTTCAAGTGAAGAAAGCTTAGAAAGTGTTAGAAAGTGAGGTTTTTTGTAAAGTTTAAACACATTATAATTCTATTCTTGTAGTAATAGATTCGATTTTTCCTCAAAACACTCTTCAGTGCTCAGAGAATCACAACAAGTGGTATCAGTAGCTTTGGTTATACATTGGGGTCGTAAAACCGAAGAACGAAACTCGGTTCGAAAAATTCGGGTTTCGAGAAAGTTGTCAAAAATCACTTTTGATCATATCATCATCTTGTTCACGTCGAGACGAGCACGGTGGTATTTTCTGACGATCGAGCCGACGTCTAGAAACACCGCATGCTCCATAAGGAAGGATGTTCATGTGCCACATGCGCCTGCTGGAGATTGAAAACAACCACGTCAACCCATGTCAACTCATAGTCAGCGTCTAGTCAGCGCACTATCAGCAGCCACGTCAACGTCATGTGTCAGACATGTCAATAGAGGATCCCATTTCTGCCACGTCATCAGCCACGTGTCAGTCACATCAGCATACCTAGTAAATTTCATTGAGCCCCATGAAGTCTCTGAAATTTATATTTTAGCCCATAAGTTTTAAAAATTTATAAACTGGCCCCTGAGTTGGATTTGGACCAACGAAGTGTCTAATCCACCATTTTCGACCATTTCGGACGCAACGATGACCTATGATATGTGAAAATAAATCCCGATTTTATCATGTTTTCATTTTAAACTTTAAACTTAAAATGAATTAAAATGAAAATGGAAGATTCCTCTTCTGGTGCGATGATCAAGCTGACAACAACCAATTGCTCTATCTAGAGGCCTCTGATGATATATTATTTACACTGTAAATATTTATTTGATATTATCGAGGTGAAGGGAGTGATAGCAAAATCTGTTAAACAATATGACTAGAATAAAATGAATAACAGAACTCTGGGTCAGATTAGACAGTGGATCAGTTACAGTATCTTCCACCACTTAGCACAAGATAAAAATGCGTATTAAATGTGGATAAAATTGGAAGATATATTCCAGGCCAAGACAGCTCGGAATAAAGCCTTAATAATGAGGCGTTTGATGAACCTAAAGCTACGGAGTGGAACTTCCATTATAGAACACACCAATGAGTTACAGAGCCTGGTGAACCACTTGTCTGCAGTAGACATGCAATTAGGAGATGGAGTTCAAGACCTCTTACTGCTCAGGTCCCTTTCTGATAGTTGGGAAATATTGGTGGTTACTCTCGGTAATTTGGCTCCAAGAGGCAAACTTACCATGCCCATGGTAAAAGATGCCTTATCAAATGAGGTCAGAAGAAAAGTCGTGGGCACATATCAGACACGAGCCCTTGTCACGGAGAATCGAGGAAGACAACAGGATAAAAATCGAGATAGGGGGAGAGATAGAAGCAAAAGAATAGGCAAATCCACAGACGGAAGAAAACCTATCTACAAGTGCTACCATTGTGGCATAGAAAGCCACTTAAAGAAGAATTATCGAAAGCTGCAACAAGAGACTCCAGAGGCGGTTCTATCATCTTTTGACAGCCTCCATAAGCAAGGTGATGATGATGGTAGATACAAGAAGCAGACGGAAAGGCGTGAATGACAGCCTCCAACAGCCGGTTATCTTAAGATAAATGTAGATGCAGTTTTCAATTTGGAAAAGCAAACAGTGGGATTAGGCATGGTTATGAGAGAATTTAATAGCTCGATTATTGGTGTCGGAACTAGAATGATCCATTTTTACTGAGGATATAGGGGGCAGAAGCTGAGGCTATTCTGTTTGGAATCTATGGAGCAAAGTCAACGGAATTTTCGACATTCATTATTGAATCTGACGCCAAAAATATCAATCACTTAGTTCTTGGTAATTCCTCAACAATAAAGGAGATTGAGTGAATCATTCAAGAGATAAAAGAAGTTAGAATCCAGGTATCCGTTTGTCAGTTTCAATTTAAATCTAGATACTCAAATGTAATAGCATATAATTTAGCCAAAACGACTTATAACTCTGGTTTTACTGGTTTCTGGCGGGAGTATTTCCCCCCTCAAATAAGGTATAATCTTATTTTGGATTAATGAACATAGTTTCTTTTCAAAAAAACAGTTGTTCTTTCGTCTGTGAAATTTGTGTTGAATCCTATATTTAAAATAATCATTTGGTAGGAAGAAATAAAAATAAAATAATAAAGAGTTGAATTAAGAATTAAGATGAGGACTTTTTTGGTAGTTAAAAGAGTGTATAAAAGAGTAAGATTTAATTTTTAAACTTAGTATATGATTGTATAGAATAATAAGTGTTCAAAGTAAGATGGATCAAAACAACGTCATTTTGATGGTAAATAAAATAAAATTATAAAGACCAAATGATGGTGTTTTGATAATGATTTTATCATATTTTAATCCTCATTTAGAATTTATATTATTATTACTTTAAATTAACATTATCTCCTTGGTTTTTTTCCCCTTTCCTATTGTGGTGTTGATAACTTATGATTTCAAGATAGAAATCACAATTTACTCTAGAGACAAACCTCAACAAATGAACACTCATTGATGCTGTTGTCTTTCAGAGGTTCTGCACCGCTTTCTTTCTCCCTCTTAGATTATGGAACAAATCCAATTTTTTTAGCCAAATCTGTAGCTTCACCTCATTTGTGACCTTTATTATTCTTTCCACTTCTACAACAAAACCTGAAATGTCATCTACCAATTGAGCTCGGCCATCAAAGGACTCGCCATATATATTTCTGAGTGCTTCGTGGCGGTATCTGGACCTCCTCCTCCAACGCCAACCATGTTCAATCTTTCACTATTCACCTCATTGGATGTAGCAACGAGTTGAGTAGATGCCTGGTGTACTTTCCAATAACCCTCCGGATCTGCTTCTAATAGATCATTCAAAGCAACTATTTTTCCAGCTTGTGACACAGCCTCTGTTGCCAACTCAGCAGCTTTTACAATGGCATCCATGTTCTCAGTTTTTTTTAAAGCAGCTTCAACGTGTCTCCTAGCAGTTTCCCCAATAGCAAATATAATTGAACTGGACCGGATCTATATGGCTGGATACGATTAATATTTTCGCATCTGTTAACTGAAGGAACAAATTATATATATTGACATCTCATATCATATTCAATTGGCATCCGATTATATTTACTATGAATTTTATGTGAATTCTATTTTAATACAGTATTTAAAGTACAAACCCAATTCAACACTCGATGTTAATTTTTAACAAAGAATATTATACTCCGGTTAACCTAACGCATTATCAAATCACTTAATTAGTTATTGATTTAATTCCCATTATAATATTGTTGTATTTAAAATAAATTGTAACATCCCGCTACCGGAGATGCTATCGACAGGCGATAGGCTGTCCTATCACCATAAGCCTCTAGCTAACTCTCATGCAAGACTCGTAATATGCAATGTAATACAATCTATAGGGCCTAACCACATAATATGATATTGAAATGATGAACTCAAGACATAATACAATTGGGCACCATGCCCGAAAATGTGTATGAACAAAACTTTTACAACTCAATCTATACAACTTAGAATTCTTTACATCTAAATTTATAAACGACTTGACTCTTATACGCCCAAGACCTGGTGATTGGCTGACTGCAACTCTGATATCTCACTATTTACCTATACACTCTTTACTAATCTAGTTCAGACAATTGTTATAACCTTCTTACTTTTACTTTCCTGGAATATCATCAAATCAGTATTATTAAAATATTCTTTCTTTATGTAAACATACACCACACAATCATCCATCCATGTAAAAAGAAAATCGAACACGAATTCTATACAGCCAATCACATACCACTTTGGAGGCTAACCACATAGCACACATCAACATTACTATACTCATAAGATCTATGTCTAACTATAAACTTACATGTGTATTCTTGTAACAAACTTAATCTTTTTATATCAACCAGTACATCCATTGCCACAACCGGAAGTGGGTAATCTTACATGTTCTTATGATGTCGATAGTCTGAAATCTATCAAAAACCATTTTGAAAATGCATTTAAGAAACCCTTTTATTGTAAACAAAAACAGTTTCAAAATTCATTATCATAAAACCATATCGATCATCCAGCATAACTCACTAGACGAAATATAAACGAGAGCCCAATGTCCGAATCGCGCGCATAGATCGGACAATGAACGAACCAATCCCCGGCCGATAGAGGGTTGGGTCATATCATTTCTAATGGATGAGACCCTAACGATCACCCCGGCGGAAACATATGATGAGTCGTAAAAAAAGAAACATAAATGCATACACCGATCGTCAGGGCGGAAACATAACAATGATCAATCATCTCAGCGGAAACACATCAAGAAAACATTAAGCGATCGCTGAGACGGAAACATATAAAAACATCATATCGTATAATATCAAAAAGTAATGTCGAAATGCATCAAACAAAAATGCAATTCTTTTTAGATCATTTCCCCCCAAAACATAAATATGTGTAAATCAAAAATAAATATTTGATGCAAAGTTTTCAAAATACATACCGATCGTCCACTGCTCAGTCGCGCGCAAAGACCGGACAATGTACGGACCATGTCTACAGGGTAATGGGCCAGCCATTTTCCGATGGTCTAGACCCCATAACGAGTGCCCCGGTGGCCAATCTGGAACGAAACATATACGATCACCACGGAGGGTCAAAAACGTAAAACATCAAACACCGTGGCGGAAAAACTTTCATTATCTTTTAGAAATCAAATACCAAGTTATCAAAATCTGTTTCAAAGAATTTCACGATTCAGACTATCAATATCATAGAACTTCTTATACCTCAAGATATCTTGATTTCACATTACTTATTCACATTCCTATATAAACCACATACTTCATAAACATCAAAACCTATATTCATACTCAAACCAATAGACTTTACTACTACAAAACACACCTCAGCACATTTCTCATTAGTTATACACATATTTTCTTTACATCGCTAAATTGTCCCAAACTTTACGATAATTATAATTCGCATATTTATTCATTTATATTACTCGTTAATCATTTACACTCATATAATAACACTTATTTCAACACTTAGGCTCATTTAATCATTATCCAAAATTTATCAGTTTATGCTTAAGCATTCTTATTTTATACTTTCGTAACGCCTAATATCCATTTCCTATTTTACCGTTACTACTTACGTTCAATGTAAGTTTCCAATGCTAATTCCAAATAAATTTCTAAACATAACAATGCATAAGGAAACTAAACCTCAATTTTCACCTAACGCAAATCATCATTTATATGTATATATAAATAATTTGATCCAGAATTTATTAATTTAAAATCGTTAGTCTTGGATAACTACATTGACAATCTTTCTTTCTTGTCTCTTATTTTGTCTTTACACTCTTTCTCTCTTTGTCTATCTATCTTTATTTGTCTGATTACCTTAAGGTATTTCTACAACACCTCAACCCATCTAAAGCTATTGTCACCGCTTCTACTTCTGTTTCATTATTGCTATTTTTCTGCTCACGCCACTGCCACCGCACTTCTCGCCACTACCACCATCTTAAATTTCAGATTTTACATGAATGAAAACGCATAAATATTTCGTTATTATTTTATTTTTTATTTTTTATTAAAGATCTAATTTAATCACCTATCAAACTTATATTCTGATTACAAAAATCCCAAATCTTAGGGTTATTGCCGATTGTTTTCCTAAATTATAATTTAATCATTCCTATTAATTTCTCCCAATTTTCTAGGGTTCCTGCCTAATTTTTCCCCAACTCTCCAATTTATAATCCGGTTAATTTCTTTCAATTTCAAGGTTAAAATCGGTTTTGAATTACTCTAATATATACTTCTTCATTCTTAGTTCGAAATAAGATTTGTTTATACAAATCAAAGTAAACCCATAAACACCCAAGCTCAAGAAAATCACCACATAGAGTACTTACATATCCTCACAAATCTATAAACACTGAACTTGGGCTCCCTGGTTTCGTTCCACTCTTCTTCTTATTCTCCGTTCTCTCTCTCCTCTTTTCATAAACTTCAATTCCGATTGCAGACGCTGGCACTTCCATCTTGCCTTACAGACAAAAAAACTACGAGCGTAAGGAGCAGATGGAAGAACGAGGGAACAGGGAAGTAGAAAAGAAATAGGACAAGTAAATTGCAGTATTAAGACAACTAAAATTAAAATAATTAAAAAGCAGTATTAGTGAGCTTGGGGGATTATGAGACAACTTAGGAGATCTCAGGATGGCTTGCGGGCGCAATTGGAGTAAGCAGCTGATCTGAACTTCTTGATGCCACCGTGAGGTCGACGGTCTTCAATGTTGTAATCGAAAGGAGCTTCGTAGCATTAGGATTTACTACTGCTAGACTTATTCTTGTTAGGGTTGGTGCTCAGAGTGCCAATCCGGAACGTATTAATGTCTGATTCATAAATACGAGTAATTATTAATGTCTGCTTCGTAGCATTAGGTAGCACCCTTGTCTTTTATACGCTTATTTGATCTAATTGCGATTAGTAATCTGATTACGATTGGATCGAAACTGAATCTGGTTCAGTGATATGTGTATATTAGAGAAAGATCCTAGGATTTACAGTATAGTGCACAGTTACAACGTAGTTTGTAATTGACTTTGGGAAGCACACTATTAGATGTATATCCTTAAATAAAGTTCCTGGTCAAGATTTGCTAACACGGGTTGGTTAGTAAAATCCGCTGAGACCAGTACATGTCGTAAATCATGACTTGGTCTGATGGTTTATCCCAGTGAACCATGAGTATCAGGAGACTCGTATAGACATGTAGGTGTTTATTTGATAAGACACTGAACGACTCACTGAAGGTTTCCTAATAGATGGTACACCAACGTCAATAGGAACCTTCTCGAGTTGAGCGAGCATAGTGGTCCTTCGACTTGAGATACCGCTGTGGATATATGAGCTATCCTCCACACTTTGATGGCAGTCACGTCAGATCTATTCATGATCAGACCTCCGCCTGTTCGTTGGGTGTGGACTGATGCTCATGACATCCAGTGCGTATCAAGATATGATCCGTCAGTCCTGTGTACAGGGCATAGGCATCCTCACGTTTTTATGATCTAGTAAATCCATGGCCGTGGTATAACTTCGGAAATCAGTTCCGAGTGTTATTTAAAGATCGTAAATTAAAATTCGACTGTATTATACCGAACGAGTTTGACGTTTTCATCTATACCCCAGGTATAATACGGATAGCCTATGACAGAGGGATTATACGTATGCAATGACCTCGGCTTGTATAGTTTAGCGAGATTATCTGTGGTCGTCATAATCCATGAGTGGGTGGATTATTGACACGAAATTGGATTTCGTAACAGATAAACCTAAACTTAGAGAGTCCCACAATATGAAGTGTACTCGTTGAGCATTTGGGCAACTCAATATGAATAATATGGATTATTTATAATACTTCACCGGATTAAATGAGTTAATTCGGATCGTTTAATCGGTTAAATTATAACACATGCATTATGGGTTTTTATCCGATAATAATTATTGTGTATTTGTATTTGATACATAATACGATTAGATACACATTAATTATTCGTCAAATGAGATTTTGACACATGCCATAAATATATTTTTTGATTAATTATTTAATCATTTAATTGTTAAATAATTAAATAATTGATATTTTAATATCTTATCCAATTTATCATAATTAGTATGGTAAATGGCAAGATATTATTGGAGCAAATGGCATGCATTCATTAAGCTTTATATATGTCAAATTTTGATTTGATAATATAAAGTTTTCATTTGTTTTAATTTGTTTAAAATTGAAAAAAAGACAAAAATGCCCCCTTATCACCCAATTTCGTCCATCACTTTATTTAAATGAGAAAATTATTTTCTCTCTCTTGTTGTCTTCCTTCATGGCCGATTGTTTCCAAAGAAAAAGCCTTAAAATTATTTTCAAGAAACAACAAAGAAAGTGAAGGAAAAATCAAAATAGGCTTAAGGAAACTTGGATCTTTAAGGTAATCTTCCATATCCTTGAGCTTTGAAAATTAGTTTCTTGTTCTTGATTTATTAGAATGGTTCTAGGGATTCTTTACTTCTTAAATTTGGGACTTTTGGCTTTGGAGGATGAATTGGAAGTGGTTGAGGCATGTGTGAAGTAGATTAAGGAACTAATTAGTGTAATTTGTTTCCAATTTATTCAAATTATTGTTGGACACTAAGTTACCATTATAGAGTTATTAATCCACTATTTGATAGCCCAGAATTGTTCTAGAGTTGTTCATATGTGGTGGGACTCATTTGGTGATGGATTAATTAGACTAATCTTTGTAAAAATTGGATTAAAGTATGATTTTTGGGCCAATTTCGTTTTCTTCTCAGACCTGGAAAAGTTTCTGTTTTGGGGATGAAATTTTTGTCTTTTGAATGTTTTGGATGTGTTTTGGGAGTTTGCACAATTTCCGAAAAGTGTTTCCGACTTGAAATAAGCGAAAACGGCAAAAAATGGCGTTACCGGGTGGATTTTGAGCCAACCGGGTGACGGCTATGAAAACAGTGATTCCATCACTGTTTGGGCAGCCCATGACATGTCCCTACACTATTGGAGCTGACATGGGCATTTTCCATAAATGTCGGGTAGTCGGTTCGGTCAAAAAAACGTTTTAGGCTATTTTGCGGAAAAACGGTTTTCGTAAAGGTTTCACGAGTTCTCAACTTATTTATGTCAATATTTGATATTGAATAAATAGGTTTAGGTGAAATATGAATAAATTATTCATATTAAATATTGAATAATTTATTCGGTATTTTTTGAAAAAGTTTTAAAATACGATTTCGCCCGATCCCGCATTCCGCTGCTCCCCATCACCCAAAACCCCAACAAAAATGGTATCAGAGCAGGTCTGATGTTTCATCCATTACATTATTAATGTTTGATATTTGATATATAATCGAATTTTAATGTTAATACATGCTAGGAATCTAGATATGTTTCTTAACTGTTCAGTTCTACGCTAACGAAAATGTAACAGAAATTTAATTGTTAAATTAAGTTATATTTTCTATAGGTAGAATTGAATTGTTTAGAAAATGATTTAGATTAAAATTCTGCCTTAGATGTTGATTAAAACTTCCATAGGAAAATCCCCGCTTAGAAATATGGTTGTAAAGTATCGTGTATTGGATACATGTTTCTTGGTCCGTCTTGTCAATACGGTTTATGGGTAACTTTCTATGGCTGCATCCGAGATCGTGCCAAAGAAGTGAGGGTGTAGTTGATAGAATTTTATCCATGCCGGTTGTATATTGATACTAGATAAATTCAAGTGAAAGTGGAAATCATGAACGTGCCAAAGCTGTCAGGGCTACATCGGTAGCTTGAGTTTGTCATTGGCAAGTGAAGCCTTGATACGCCTCCATGTGAACGTGCCAAAGCTATCACAGTGAGAAATGGTCAGGACCAAAACCAAGAGTCATTGGTGAGTGATTGACAAAGAGTTGTCTACTTAATGAATATACGTAGGCGAGAACGTGCCAAAGCTGTGAGTCGAAATATATTCATGGGATCCTACTCTCACTATGGAATTTGATTTAATTATTGAATTCCCGTTGTTCGTTGGGGATTACGATATTACGTAAAGTAGTGGGAGATATTACTGGGTTAAAAATCCATAACCTAAGAAGTGTGTAATTTTATGGAATTTACTGCATTCGTTTTCCTTTTATTCTATATTGTTTATAGATTTATACTTCTAATCCACTACATAGTATATTACTTGAATATATTTTATGTCTTTACTTATGGTTGCATAGTTCTAGAATAGGTTCTAGAAAGACAGTAGACTTAGATATTGTTAGATTAGTTTAAACCATCGGGAAATGTTGTTCCGATTTCCTTGAAAATCAAGATGGTTTGTGACTTAGTTTCTAATAGGTAATCTAAGTGGATATCTGGTTTAGGATATAATTGTCTAGAGAGAATAGTTTCTTATGTAGTAAGAATTGACTTGAATAGTTTATGTCTTGAGATTCTTCACTAGCGTTGAGAAAACCTTTTTAGTATTGTTTGTCTTATAATGACGTTTCTTAACTTTAGTGACTTTTAGAAGCCACGTGTCTGACACAGTTTGCTAATCAATTATCTACAATTGTTGTGAATAATTGAACGCAAATTATAAAGCTTAAGAAAAGAGATATGTATAGTTATGTATAGAGAATATTGATTCTCACAATACAAATGTTTAATAACTGTTTTGATATTTGACATCAGAACTTGAGACTATTGGATAATTACTTGTTCTTTATAAACAGTGGTTACATATTTTAAAGCGACTAGTAGTGTCATTAATGAAAGATAAGCATTAAGAAAATATTTGGTAGAATAAAAGACTTAGAACTGTGCATTATGAGGTTTTATCATAAAAGCATTAGATGTTTATTCCGTATGGTAAATGGTGGTCTGATATGAGTTCACACCACATATCATTATCCATTTAATGAATATTGTATTCAGGTTGTGATTAAATCTCATTTAACCGATGACTGTCATTGGATCACAGATTTATTAAACTGATACATTGGATGTATGTAGTTTAATGAATTAGAAATTGCCTTAGATAGTTTTCTTGCTTCATAACTCAGTTAATGAATTGTCATGACTTAGTTACGTGTTTCTAATAGAGAACATGTTGAACGTCTTGAATTGTTCAAGAACTGTCAATATGTTACTAATGAAACTCGGATAGAATATTTTGAATAGTTCAAAGATATTTTATCTGTAGTGTCGAAAACTATATCTTTAAAAATTCATTGCGCGTCTTTGAATTGTTCAAAGATGTTTGATTTGATCAAACACATGAATTTAAGGCAATTAGTTCTATAGTTATTTAATGAATGTGATTCTTACTCAGTATTAAACTTCCGCGATTCTGTTATGATGGAATTGGTCAGTGGGAGTTATCGAATCTTATATGATTTGATTCGTTGCTATTGAGTGTTACCGAATTGGTTTTCAATACTTTTGGGGGGTTATGCTCCATTAACACTATTTCGTCCCTTTTAATTTAGGTTCCATTCAATTCTACAGTTATATATATATATATATATATATATATATATGATATGTATAGGTAGAAAATTTGAATCTTGAAAAGTTTGAGATTTGAATCTTTCTTTTATATAATGGTTATATAATTGAAAGTACTTGTGCCTCTGGGGTACGAGTGATAGGTTTATCATTTATTCTATTTGATGGAATATTGTATTCTATTTGATAGAATATCTTTTCTACGATCCCGAGTAATTAAATTGTTTCGTTACTTGGTGGTTGGCATTGGATGTTGACGATTGTATAAAGGACTTGACTTAGTGAAGTCAAATGTGAGAATGATAAACTATAATGGAACTACATAATTAATAAGATGAAAAGACCCTTAGAAAACTGCCGTATAAGTTTAATAGGAAGTCAGAATCATTTACAAAGTATTTGATACTTAATGGTTCTGTTATTTTCTTATTCAAGAAAATTATCCTATAACTTATAGTGGGAGCGATATTGATATCGATTCCGGAAGTTAACATTAAACCATAGATATGAGATTGTTCATAGCTTACTATGATCAAGTTTTGAACTTGATAGAGCTTTCGTTATGAATTGTTTATAAAATGTGCAAATTATTCGCGCAGTAAAAGCGAAGTGAGCTTGATAAAGGATTGACCTTTATAGTATGACAATGAGAAAGGTTATTCTCAATAGTCTATTGTAGATTCGGAGAAAACTTGTCTCTAGTCACATTGATTGGACAACTGTTGGTTAATGTTGATATTAAACTGCATTTTGGCTAAAGAATGTAAAGTGGCGTTCTTGAGTGTTTTCTTTGAATGAGAGATCTGTCGTGATTTCTTAGTTTGAAGAGTTCATTCTAGAATGGCCCTAGAGTTTGTATTCTGCCAAGATCACCGTTTGATATTCTAACTTACAGAGCCTATTGTAGACTCAGATAAGCTTTCCATAAATCCATGTTCTCTGTTTTTTATATCAGTCATATTGTCTGCTTTTATCGAAGTATAGAGAATACGTATTTGTCAGTAGGGTCAGTGGGAGCGTACAAATTTCTTTCTAGTATTATATATCCTAAGTCTTCTTTTCTCTGTGGTAGCAATGGGAGTAGTCTCTGTTATATTTGATATAAAGTTTTATATTAGATATAAAACCGAGAGACTTGTGAGATACTCCTATTAGTCGCGCATTAGATATGATCTAATAAAGGACACAGTAAGACTATCTGTATGACAGTTAGTATAACTGTTTGACAGTTAACGTGTCTTTAGTATATATATATATATATATATATATTATATAGTATTCATATTTCGTAAAGGATGATACCTTTGTCGAAAATGGGATTGATTAGGTTGTCTGGTCAATCTCATGCATCATAGGATGATGGTGTATTGAATATTGTATTATGTGCGATTATCGATATTAATTAATTGTAATTTTTACGAGTTATTTTGATATGGTGTTGACCATATGATGGTTCTAGAAACATGTTCTTTGTGATCTTTGAGATATTAAGAATGAGTTTCTTACTCATGGAGAATTTAGTCAGCAACCATAAGGTCAGAATAGTTTTGATACTAATTATGCACTAGATGGTCTATGTCATATAAAGTCAGAAAAGATACAGTGGGAGTGTCACTATTGATTTTACTAAATTAGTGGAAACAGTTGCAACTTATAAAGTATTGACTTATGAAGTTGCATAGTGACCTCAATGATTGGAAGTGATGATATTAGTATAGTGTTTGCGGTTATCTTATGATATTTGGATTTGATTTCTAAATACATAGATAACTTAACAACTATAGCACAATACTGATATAGCGTCTGAGTCATATTGATGTGGAACTTGGATTCTGCAAAATATGAATGATGCTAGTTAAGGAAAATGGTTGGGTTTGTTGGACAGACTCGATTTGTTAAAACAGGCTTACTTGTTGATGACTACCTCTTGAGTGCTGGTGAGCTCTTGAGGGTCATGAGTACATGATATACATTGAAGATGTGTATACGGTACCATGGATTGGCACTAGAGCAAGTGGGAGAAATTGTTAGGGTTGGTGCTCAGAGTGCCAATCTGGATCGTATTTATGTCCGATTCATAAATACGAGCAATTATATTTTCCATAAATATTACTAATTTAACGGTAGCACCCTTGTCTTTTATACACTTATTCGATCTAATTGCGATTAGTAATCTGATTACGATTGGATCGAAACTGAATCTGGTTCAGTGATACGTGTATATTAGACAAAGACCCTAGGATTTACAGTATAGTGCGCAGTTACAACGTAGTTTGTAATTGACATTGGGAAGCACACTATTAGTTGTATATCCTTAAATAAAGTTCATGGTCAAGATTTGCTAATAGGAACCTTCTCGCGTTGAGCGAGCATAGTGGTCCTTCGACTTGAGATACCACAATGGATATATGAGTTATCCTCCATACTTTGATGGCAGTCACGTCACCGATCTATTTAGATCAGACATTCGCTTGTTCGTTGGGTGTGGACTGATGCTCATGATATCCAGTGCGTATCAAAATAGGATCTGTCAGTCCTGTGTACAGGGCATAGGCATCCTCACGTGTTTATGATCTAGTAAATCCATGGTCGTGGTATAACTTCAGAAATCAGTTCCGAGTGTTATTTAGAGATCATAAATTGAAAGTCGACTGTATTATACCGAACATGTTTGACGTTTTCATTTATACCCCAGGTACAATACGGATAGCCTGTGACGGAGGGATTATACGTATGCAATGACCTCGACTTGTATGATTTAGCGAGATTTTCCATGGTCGTCATAATCCATGAGTGGGTGGATTATGGACACGAAATTAGATTTCGTGACGGATAAACCTAAACTTAGAGAGTCCCACAATATGAAGTGTACTCGTTGAGCATTTGGGCAACTCAATATGAATAATATGGATTATTCATAATACTCCACCAGATTAAATGAGTTAATTCGGATCGTTTAATCGGTTAAATGATAACACATGCATTATGGATTTTTGTCCGATAATAATTATTGTGTATTTATATTTAATACATAATACGATTAGATACACATTAATTATTCGTCAAATGAGATTTTGACACATGTCATAAATATATGTATTTGTTATTTATTGTAAATAAAATACATATATGTTTTTTTATAATAATTAGTATGGTAAATGGCAAGATATTATTGGAGCAAATGGCATGCATTCATTAAGCTTTATATATGTCAAATTTTGATTTGATAATATAAAGTTTTCATTTGTTTTAATTTGTTTAAAATTGAAAAAAAGACAAAAATGCCCCCTTATCACCCATTTCGTCCATCACTTTATTTAAATGAGAAAATTATTTTCTCTCTCTTGTTGTCTTCCTCCATGGCCGATTGTTTCCAAAGAAAAACCCTTAAAATTGTTTTCAAGAAACAACAAAGAAAGTGAAGGAAAAATCAAGATAGGCTTAAGGAAACTTGGATCTTTAAGGTAATCTTCCATATCCTTTAGCTTTGAAAATTAGTTTCTTGTTCTTGATTTATTAGAATGGTTCTAGGGATTCTTTACTTCTTAAATTTGGGACTTTTGGCTTTGGAGGATGAATTGGAAGTGGTTGAGGCATGTGTGAAGTAGATTAAGGAACTAATTAGTGTAATTTCTTTCCAATTTATTCAAATTGTTGTTGGACAATAAGTTACCATTATAGAGTTATTAATCCACTCTTTGATAGCCCAGAATTTTTCTAGAGTTGTTCATATGTGGTGGGACTCATTTGGTGATGGATTAATTAGATTAATCTTTGTAAAAATTGGATTAAAGTATGATTTTTGGGCCAATTTCGTTTTCTGCTCAGACCTGGAAAAGTTTCTGTTTTGGGGATGAAATTTTTGTCTTTTGAATGTTTTGGATGTGTGTTGGGAGTTGGCACAATTTCCGGAAAGTGTTTCCGACTTGAAATAAGAGAAAATGGCAAAAAATGGCGTTATCGGGTGGATTTTGAGCCAACCGGGTGACGGCTGTGAAAACAGTGATTCCGTCACTGTTTGGGCAGTCCATGAAATGTCCCGACATTATTGGAGCTGACCTGGGCAGTTTCCATAATTGTCGGGTAGTCGGTTCGGTCAAAAACGCGTTTTAGGCTATTTTGCTGAAAAACGGTTTTCTTAAAAGTTTCGCGAGTTCTCAACTTATTTTATGTCAATATTTGATATTGAATAAATAGGTTTAGGTGAAATATGAATAAATTATTTGGTATTTTTTGAAAAAATTTTAAAATACGATTTCGACCGAACCCGCCTTCCGCTGCGCCCCATCACCCAAAACCCCAACAATTCTTACCACCTTTTGACTCCATTAGATCATTCAGCCTTTTTTTTTTCTGATAATAAACGAAAACAAACCCCAATAAACCAAGAAGCAACAATTCCTCGGAATCAGATGCCAAAAGAAAAACCCTAAAAATGCAAAATTGAGATAGAATTTCAAAGATCATTTATTTATTTATTTATTAAGTTTTGATTTTGATGTGTTCTTTCTCTCTATTTTTCTCTCCCTCTCGATCCCTCTTCTCTCTTCTGTTTTCTTTTCTTTCAACCTGTGCGTGTAAATCACGTGTGTCTGTTATGTGAAACACGTGTGTTATATCACATATGTGTATATGTGCTTTCCACGTGTGGATGTGTAGAATTATCTAGGATTGTCTTTATTTTTATTTTTTTACTTTCTAGTTTGAAGATTTACAATTTCACCATTCAAATTAATTAATGTAACTTATAATTAATTTCATGAAAAAGTTCCCATTTTACTGAAAAATAAACCCCGCGTTCGGATGCGGTCTCACACGCGAAAAATAAAATTCACGCTAACACTCTAAAATAACCCGGGATGTTACATAAATAAATATGATTGATTCTTCTAAAATAACTGTGTATGTGCCTGCTTTTTCCCGGATATTTCGATCATTTCATGACTTGGAATTTTTACATACTTTTTCAATCAGGAAAATTAGATCTTCGCTGGCCACATTCAATTATTGTTTTTAAAATCGAATCAGATTGATTGGTTGAATTGATTAAATTGGAAACTGATCAGAAGTTTAGGTCGGTTATGTTAGCGGCTGTAATATCCCCGATCTGAGAGATGTTACCGGCAGGGGAGAGAGTAGTATAACCCCACACTGACTTCCTGACTGTATTCTAAGCTATTAAGAATGCAATGTCATGTATGGGGACCATAGTGTTGGGTTTTCTAGGTCAAACCAAGATCAATTAAGCAAGAAATCATGTGAATACAACAAAGTAAGAATGCGGAAAAGACTCAATTTGATCGGATTTTGGATGCGTTGAACACAAAAATTTTGCTCCTTGAAGTTTCGGCCAAGCCCCTTTGAAGTTGATCTCCAAGCTCCAAGCTTTGAGTGATGAGATTCCAAGCTCATGGATAGGTTTCCCTAACACCTTGATATGATTCCTTGAATGTGCTAGCAATATAAGAAAGAAAAATAATTTTCCTTTCCTTATGTTGAAGCTCACGGCAATGAGCTTATTGAGAGAGAGAGAGAGTCATTTTTTTTTTTTTTCTAAAAACCTAATCCAAAAAAGTCTCTCAACATTTGGTATATGTTTTTCCAAAAAACATAAAGCAAAATGAAGGGAAAATTTGGCATTCAATGCCTCCATCTACTCCCATAATGAATAGTGACTGGTTGTCAATCACAAAAAGGTGACATGACTTCCATCACTAAAGTGACAGGCGATGTGACTTGCGATGTGACTTGTGAGCCCCACTTTAATTCAAAATCTGAGTTGACTCGTAAACACTCATGGGCTCGGGTTCGCTAATTCCGAATTAAAGAATTTTCTGTTGCGACGTAATTAAATCAAATTTAATTAAATAATCATGCATAGTAAAATTACTATTCACGTCGCTCGCGAAATAATTCTAAATTAATTCGTTTGCCCGAATTAAAATCCAATTTTAATTCCGCGTCGAAATCTAATTTCGTTTAATATATCGATTATATTATTTTATCGATTAATTCCAAATTAATCGTTCTCTCTCTTCAAATAGTATTTTATCCCAGATAAAATCTCTCCGCAATTAATCCTAGATTAATTATGTTCGAATCATACGTCATCGGTGAATCTTCGGAAGCGACCCATGAGATCCCTGGATATGTTGGCAGTAAATCCGGTCGTCGGACTATCCGAACACGTACGTACCTCGTACTACGTTTTTACTGATTTACGAGACATGGTTGGCATTTAGCAAAGCACCGTGCCTACACAATTCTCCAGAAATATTCTTAAAGGAATATATAATCTATGTCAGGCGTAGTATACGTAGTATTGCGTATAACGATCCTGTATCTGATGTCACATGCAAGGCCTGGGGCTGGAATTGTGTCTGCCCCGTACGAAGCATATATCAGATCTCTGGTAACTAGTATCTATAATCGGATAAACATGACCTAGTCATATTATCCTGATGACTGCAGTACATAAGAGTACTAGTTCTGTATCCTACGTGATCATCATCTCCATATGACTGAAGAGAGACTTCCATCTTGACATCACACCCAATACACTACGATTCTCAATATACTCAGAAGAGGAGTACACGGAACCTGTTAAAGCCCCGAACTACCAAAACGAAAGTATATTGATTGTCCCAAGTATTAGCGATGTAAGTCTCAGGTTAAGGCCAAATACACCAACCCTTATTCAGACTTCCATAGACACATAGTCATACTACCAATGAAATTTCGAGGGGTTTATCCAGAGCGAAGCTGTTTCCGTACCATCGGTAAACACAACCTCCTATCACACTTGCATAAGTATCCAATACTTAAATATATGAGAACTGTGTCGTTATGCTCCCACAACGCGCACAAGTGCAATACTAGTCTATTCCGCATTATCGATGTCCAATCTCATTAATACTACGACTAGGGATATTTTAATGATTAAACCTTAGTGGATTAATACTGTCTCATATCTTATTAATTTGGAACTAATTATATGGACTTTTATCATTTATATATCCCGGTAATCCAATTACAAATGATAAAAGAGCAATTTCTTTTGTCACATAGTTAATTTGTACAACAACACCATTTTCTGTACAAATAGTGATGCTATGGGTCATAATTATCCAACAATCTCCCACTTGGCCTATAGCCAATCACTCAAGTTTCCTACACCTGAACTATGTACGGGTCGCTCAAATTTCTGCTGAGAAACAACTTTCGTCAGCGGATTTGCATGGTTATCATCTGATGCGATTTATTCGATCATCACATCGCCACGATGTATGATCCGACGAATCAGATGAAATAATTGAAGTATATATTTGGATCGTTGAAGAGACCATTAATTCTTTAGCCTGTGTTGTAGCCTAGCTCAGCTGCTAACAGAACTACATCTAATCTAATTAGGATTATAATAGATCCAAATCGCTTTTATTGCTGCCTCAGCTGCAGTAATATTCCGCTTTTGTTGTTTATTCAGCAATAATATCTTGCTTGGAAGATTTCCAGCTCACTGTTCTGTTATTCAAACTATATAGTACCCTTATTACGACTTATAGTCGTTATTATCGGTTTGGAAACTTGCAGTAGTGAACCCAGTCACTTCAAGTTCTCATTCTCCATGGTTTAAGAAAGCATCCTTAGTTCATCTAAGATACTTAAGGATGTTCTTAACATCAATCCAGTGACTATCACTTGGATTGGCCTGATTGTGACTTCATATGCTCAAAGCATATGAGACACCAGGTCGCGTACATATATTTCAATGTACGAGTTCTCGGAGAGTGCCAACAACTTTTAGATCTATCCCAATAGATCCTTATTCCTAGATTAAAGGTTGTCTCTCCCAAGTAGTCTACAGAGGATTTTCATGAAAGCCAATCTTTCACCGATTGTATTATGGGAATATCATTTCCAAGAAATGATATATCATCATTATATAGGACAATTACTATCAGTGCACTCCTACTAACCTTCTTATATACACAAGAATCATTTTCGTTTTGAATTAAATCATATACCATTATGATTACATCAAAACGCTGGTTCCAAGAACGCAATGCTTGCTTCAATCCATAAATGGATCGAATTAACCGGCAAACCTTGTTTGCATGTTTTGGTATGACAAAACCGTCAGGATGTTGTAAACATCCTCCAAAAGGTTTCCGTTTAAGGAAATTGGTTTTGACGTTCTACTACTATATTTCATAAATGAAACATGCAGTATTAGCA
>SKCR01037001.1:0-105035 GCA_019454045.1 Zanthoxylum bungeanum | reverse complement strand
TACTAAAGTGACTGATTACGAGGAGTTACTGAGGGAGGAAAACAGTCATGTGAACATACTGCTAGAAAGTGATGCTTAGGAAATAGTAGTGGCAGATCTTAACAGTTCATGATCATGTATTTATCTTCTCTTGATTAAGAAAACACCATAAACATGGAAGAAGACAAAATTCATGTATCTCACAATTTTCCTTCGATGTTGTCAAAACTGAGGAAATTTTTGATTTCCTCTTGAAAGAAAATTTTTTTGACTTTACCTCATGATCATGAAATATCTTTGAGGGAGGAACATAAAGGAAGAGAGTATTGTAAGTATCATAACTCTTAAATCATTCAACTAACTCTTACTGAGATTTTAAAAGTATGGTGTATGATAGAATCGATTTTAATGTTTAATTATTGAAAAGAAGGAAACCATGTTGGTTTATGAAGACTTTTTTTTTTCCTCTAGTGGCCAATGTAAATAATACGACTTTTGATTTACGGGAGATATTGAATTTAAAGAGGAGACAAAAAAGAAAGAACACATAAATTTGTTCAGGAAGAGTAATCCGTAAGGTTTGGGTTTCTAATAAGTATTGGTGTAGGAAGATGAAGCACGGGGGAGCCTTAAGAAGGAGTATACAACAAAAACTTATTTTCCTCCAAAAACCAAGCCACCTTTTGCCTTTCATTTCCAGGAGACAACAAAGATTTGTTGCCTCTCCAAGGTTTAGGCCAAACAATCAGTGGCATAAAGTGGTGCATAAAAAATTTACTGAAAAACTACTCTGATCCCAGAAGAGAAGACTTCTACACCAAAAGACTTCTTTAAAGATGAAGGAGGAGTTAACACAAAAGCCTGTGAAGGTAAAGTAAAAATTTACAAGAAGGTCTACTGAAGATCAGAAGTCAGTGGGGAGTTAGGATGATTTGTTAGAGAAATAGCTTGTAGGAAGAATTTCATGGTCGGAAGGATTCATGTTCCTTTTGTTTGTGCCATTGCAAACTTGACTCTATCGTTAAACTTTTAGAAAGAAATTGAAAGGAAAATTATAGGAAATGAGGAGTTAGCATAAATTCGGGGAAAATACCTTCATTTAAGGAGGAAAAGAACATGAAGCCACACTATGGAGTGTGACTATTTAAGCAATAGAATTTAGAGGTCTCAAGAAGGTGATATTTGAAAAGCCTTCGAAGAAGATGACAAGCATATCAAATTTCTGTAGATAAAAGCCAATGTAAATGGAAGCCCAATATCCCGGGTACTCATAGACAATGGGTCGGCACTGAATTTAATACCTTTAAGTATGTTGTTGAAATTGGGAAAGTCAAAGGATGATCTAATTTCAATAGAGATTTATGTGGCAACTTTTATAAAAGAGGTAATTAGGACTCTTGGGGTGTTGCCAGTAGAACTTATTATTGGAAGTAAGACTCCTCTGTCTGTATTTTTCATAGTGAATTCCTATGTCAGTTATCAAGCTTTCTTTGGAAGGGATTGGATTCATGCCAATTAGTGTGTGTCATTCTCCTTATACCAATTTAGCATACTGTGAAAAGGAGACGAAAATGAAGTAGTGTGGATAGAGGAGAAACTTTTTCAAACAGGTATTGATTCTTTAGAAGCAAAAGGACCAGGTTTGCTTAGTCAATAACGAAGCGGTAACTTCGTTCCATTTTTTTTTATTAGTATTTTATTTTATTTTATTTTATTCATTTATTATTCGCTTATTTATTTTCTTTTAGTATTTTAGTTTTTTTTATTCTTAGTTAGTTCTTTTTATTTTTTCTAGTCGTTTATTTTAGTATTTATTTTAGTTATTTTATTTCTGTTTTAGTTCAAGTTAGATTTTAAGTTTTATTTTATTCCTTTTATTTATTTATTTTTATTTTATTTTATTTCTCGTATTATTTGAGCTTCAATTACATGTCTAGACGTAGGGATATATTTGGTAGATTTATTAGGACTGAAGAAGAAAGCTCAGATTCTGAGAACATATTTGAAAATCCTTTTTCTACACCATCTGCGTCTAGCTCACATAACATGAGTGAATACGAGAGACCACCTAGGAGGACTCTTGAAGAGTACCTCCACCCAACTCGCACAACTACACCTTCGTGCATCATGTTTCCTCCTAATGCACCACACATAGACTTTAGGCCTGGAATGATACAGTATCTTCCAACTTTTCACGGTTTAGAGAGCGAAAATCCTTACGTGCATATTAGAGAGTTTGAAGAGGTAGTAGCAACCTTCCATGACCGGTTTGGAACCACTGACACGATTAGACTTAAGTTCTTTCCATTTGCCCTTAAGGATAGAGCTAAGAGCTGGTTGTATTCTTTAAGACCCAGGTCAATAGGATCGTGGGACGAGATGACCCAGGCATTTTTCGATAAATACTTCCCACACCATAAGACTAATGCCCTGAAAAGAAAAATCTCCACCTTCTCCCAAAGAGACAGTGAGACCTTTTATGAAACGTGGGAGAGGTATAAGGAGTTGTTAGCTAGTTGCCCTCACCATGGATATGAGAGTTGGCGCTTAGTAAGTTATTTCTATGATGGACTGACCCCTAGGGAGCGCCAATTCGTTGAGACTATGTGTAATGGTGAGTTTATAAGGAAAGACCCCGATGAGGCATTCGAGTATTTAGATGACCTAGCTAAGAAATCTCATACTTGGACTGGACCCAATGTCTTAGATAACACTGATAGGACACCCACTTCTTCTAGCAGAAGCCTACAACACTTTAGGGAAGAGGATGACCTTAAGACACAAGTTGAGCTGTTAACTAGACAGATAGGAGCCTTAATAGCCAAAAACAGCAAGACAATGCATTCAGTAGCCCAGCTAGAATCCCAAGAGTGTCCCGTGTACGGTGAGATGAGAGGTACAAATGAGGAAAACTACAGTACTTTAGGGATGTACCATAACCCTTATACACCATATCCAGATACCTATAATCCTAGTTGGCGGAACCATCTCAATCTTAGTTGGAGACATGAGTCTCATCAACCTATTCAAGCACCACCACCTAGAGATTATAGTTCCCCCAAGTATCACATACATGAAGTTCTTAGGAATTCCCTAGAGGATAATGTGCAAGCATTTATGGAGGCCCAAAAGGCCATTGTGGAAGCCCATAATAAAACAAATCAAAGGATTGAGTCGTTGATAGTTCAGGTAACTGAAGACCAAAAGGAAATTAAGAGTCAAATCTCTAAATTGACTAATGTCCTGAGTGTGCAAGAACAAGGAAAATTATCATCCGAAACTCAACCTAATCCACTAGGTCAGCACATGGCACATGTTAATCATGAAGTATCAAATATAGGAGATGTTAATGCCATAATCACTAGGAGCAGTAAAGAGGTAGGGATACAGAATACTTCCAACACTATAGGTGACCATAAGGATAATAGTGTTAACATATCTCAGGAAGAACAAGTGCCACCTTTCCAAGTTAGAGTACCCTCTCCTCAAGAACTTAACAGTTTACATCTCGATAAACAACCACAGGGTGAGGGTGAGTGTCATTTGTCATACATGCTAGAAACAGTCCTTCCAGAAACAACTTCTCCACATCCTGAATTAAATCCTCTTGAGCTAAAACTGATCCCAAAGAACCGAAAAATGAGAAAAATGAGAGTTAATGCTCAATTAAAGATGATGCCTGTGAGATTAAAAAGGAGATTGAGAAAAATTTTCCATACGAGGAGTCCAAGATTTCAAAAATCTCCAGACCTAAGAGGACCCATGGATACATTGCCACAGCTAGACAAACATTCCCTCGTGTGTCTTCATCAGTACGCTAGATGGAAACCGCCATGACAACTTGAGTGTTTACGTCTGGCTGAAGACATTAAACTTAGCGCTAGCAGGGAGGCAACCCTTGCATCTGCATTTACTTATTTCATTATTTAATTTAGTTTATTTTATTGTGTGCTAATTGCATGTTTTATTTTTATTGTTTGCATAAGTGTTTTTGCAGGTTTTAGCATAACCTACACAACCACACAGCTAAGTCTCACCAGCAGGAACCTGATCAACTCCGCGCCTGGTAGTGTTGTTCCTTAAATCCTTTTTCTTTATATTTATCTTACATTGAGGACAATGCAAGTTTTAAGTGTGGGGGTGTATGCATGCGCATGATAAAACCTGTCTTAAATACATTTATTTATAATAAAAAAAATGTGCTTGTTTGTTTTGTTTGTTTTTAGTCCCTGATAGTTAAACATAGTTCCTATGATGATATTGTTTGTGTTAGGATGAAATCTTAGAAACGATAAGTCCTTTAATGTACTTTTATCTGATGATTTGAGTAGTTTATCTATGTTAGACTCGTAAGCACTTAATTATGGGTTTTTAGCAGTGGAAGCCTGAGTAGTTAGCAAGATGACTAGTTGAATAAACTGCATGTCGATGAATGACCGTTTGCTTAGATAGCTATCCTGAATTGCTTGTGTTATGACGTATGGTATGAATGCAAATAAAAGAAAAAGTCTCTGAAGAAAGAAAGTAAACCACCTATAACCAACAAGCGTGAAGCTACCCATGAGCGAGTATTAGGACCACCATGATGAGAAATGCTACCTTGAAGGGTAGGTGTGTTGAAACAAAAAAAAAATGGCAAAAGAGAAAGAAAAGAAAAATTCAAAAGAAAATGCAACAAGAGACAGGAAAGAAAAGAAAAAAAATCATACCATATTGAGCACACATAAAAGCAACTACAGAACTTAATTGAGATATCTAGGTTGGTTAGACCCATCGACCCCGATTTTTAAACGAAATCATTGAGTTGGCTTACCTAGGAATAAAAGCTGTGAAAGAACCTTAGCACACACACACTTTGAGTATAGCTTAGATGATTTATTCAAAGATTTAGATTTGAGTTGCGTTGAGTACTTTGAAGGTTCTATTGTTTCATTACTATGCATTCTCTGAGGACATACTTATGTGAAACTATTGGGACTATTTAATTTTGCATGATTGTGTGTTTTGAATGACGTTTGTGGGTGTCGTCGCTGTAAACCCTCACGAGACTATAACTCGTCCACTAGGGACACATAGGGGTTCAAAGGCTTGTTGCATACGCTAAATGCAATCGTGATCCCTACGAAAGTGGCTTAGATAGATTTATTTATTTAGTTTTATTTTATTTTGCGCTTGAATTGCTAGTGACTAGCAATAAGCTGGTTGGGGGTTGTGATAAGTGCATGAAAATGTACTTTGAAACATTACTAATCTAGGCTTATTGTTAAGTATTTAGTTATATATTTTATGTTTTAGTACATAATTCCTATTGTTATATTAATTTAAAAATGTTTATTATTTACGCTAATTTAGTGATTTTTATTTGTAGGAATATTAATACGTGGATCCGGGAATAATCACAAGTGTTTTGGGGACCTCTGGGAAGACACAGGACGAGCAGGGAAGAATGGGCGCCGAGGCGCCAAAATCCCATACAAAGAGCAGAGGAAATGGCGCCACGGCGCCATTCATCATCCACCAAGGGGCGCCATGGCGCCTTAAATAAAGGGACACTTGGCGCCAATGAAGAAGGCAGGCGCCTCGACGCCCCCCAGAATGTCAAACTGCATACAAATTCCAGACAAATAAGCGCCACGGCGCTGCGCAAGAAATCCTACGCGTTCCAGGTTTCGTTTTTAGGGTTTTTCTGAAATCCCAATGGCACCCTGACACTTCTATAAATATGAGACTTCGTCCAAAACACAAAGGGAGGCTAGTTACACAAATACAAAAGAGAAAACAGAGCCGTGCAAATTCCCGGGATCAGAACCAATGATTTCTCCATCTATCTCTGTTGTTTCTTCATCTAGCATGCGGAACTAATCTCCCAAGCAAAGCTAATGGCGAACTCTTGTACCCAAACTCTTGTATTCTTGTTATTTGATTCATGAATGAATTTAATCGATTAATATAATTGTTATTCTCTTTATCTCTTTATTCTATTGATTAATTGAGAACTATATTTTATTAGTTTACATATAGATTCAGTCATGCTTTTTCTATGTGTTGTTGGTAAAATTGGTTTGATAGATTAAGGTTGTTTTGCGAGTTGATCCTCTGCTGCAGTATTGCCCGAGGGTATATTGTCGTCGTTGGATAGGTTGTAACGATAACCTTGTGAGTTGTAAACGTAGAGAAGATTGAATAACAATTACCTTAGAACTTAATCTGGTGTAGAATTGAATATCTTCCAATTATTGATTTAGGACGTGAAATCCTCAATTGTGTAATAACATGAATCGATAACGGAATATAGGTAATAGGTACAAGAGGGAACCCAGATGCTTTGCTATTTCTCTTCATTTGATAAAAATCTTTAAAGCTTTCGTAATTGTTAATTTACATCGTATTTAATCTTCCTTTAAATAGTTATTGCTAACGTTTCTGTTTAAGTAAATTTGTTCCTGTAACCTTCTCTCTGTGGAATCGACACCCCAACTGTACTGCGATAACCGCGAGTCATATTTGGGCGTAATCAAGGACCAAGGGGTGTGACAGCCGATAAGCAAGAAGCTAGCAGGAATCAGCTCAAAACACTCTTAAAGTCATATGCTATTGTGCCTTTTAGGCTAAAATAAGAACCTGTCATCACAGAGGTTGATGATTGATTTTACTGAAGAGAAATATACGGTGGCTACAGTCACAGTATCAAGAGCACGTGTGTGGTAGATTCTGGACAAGTAATAATAGAGGAAGTTCAAGAGGCTCACATAGCATAAATAATATTTGAGGAGGAGCCAGATGAAGAAATGGAGAGAATCTAATTACATGTGTTGGATCATACTCCTCCAAATATGGAGGATAGTAAAGCTGAAGTGTTAGATCATTTGGAAGAAATCAACCTTGTGACACTAGAAAATCCAAGAGTTATGTATATTAGTGAATAACTCTTGGAGTTAAAAATAAAATTGTTGAAGTTTTACATGAATATAAAGATTACTCCACTTGGAGTTACGAGGAAATGACAGGCCTTAGTAGGAGCCTTGTTTAACACCGTCTCTTAATCAAGCCAAACTTCCTCCCACGCCACTAGCCTCTAAGAAGAATGTCAATGGAGGTGGAACTAAAAGTAAAGGAAGAGATTGAAAAGCTACTAAAGGCCGATTTCATTCGGCCAATCAGGTACACCTAGTGGCTTACAATTTTAATTCCAGTAGTAAAAAAGAATGAGAGATTGAGAATATGTATTGATTTAGAGACTTAAATTTCGTCATTCCTAAAATGTTTATGAAATGCTTGTGGCTGATACTTTAATTGATGCCACTGAAAAAAAATTTATTGTCATTTATGGATGATTTTCTGTCTATAATCAAATTTTTATTGCTAATGAAAATGTTTCTAAAACTTCTTTTAACTGTCCTGATTCAATTAGTACCTTTGAGTGGGTAATCATACATTCGAGCTTAAAAATATTGGAGCCACTTACCAAATGGAAATGAATGTTATTTTTCATGATATGAATGAGATTTTTATGGAGTTATATGTTGATGATATTGTTGTAAAATCTAAAAGAGTATGTGTCCAGTTTACTCGGGTGGTGTGAACAGTAGGAGACGACGCTACCATCTCCATGAGTCTCTGACATGTACATGCATGACGTGTAATAATTTATAACTTAAATATCTATTCTTGAATATATGCACGTCTGATATACGATGCACATGATTTACATGAAACATACTTCATACAATGTGATTTACACTTGTTAATATCATTCGGCCTCATGACTTATCATGATGCAATACCTCACTAGTGGACCCCTGACATTGTGAATCTAATGACTGCAGCTGGTGTCCATCTTCTCCGAATCTCACTCTCTGCTAGCATGGAAGACCTGCAACACAAGAACTGAGAAGTCGGGGAGTAAGTCATATGAACGACCTAGTGAGTGGACACTGAATATAAAACATACCATAAAATGTCATTATATATATAATTGAAATTACTTCAAACTTGATTCGTGAACATGAGTTAATCAAGATTCTTGATCTGTAAATCATAAATATATATAAAATTATAACGTGAATTGAAAATCTATAACATGACTTGAGAACTGATACATGATAACGTGACCGTAATCTGTAAGTATGAAAACTGAAGAGAAAAACATGTCATGACCCAAAAATTGTGACATGAAATATAAACGTTAACATGAACTATAAATTGTAAACATGACTTGAAAACTGTAGAACATAAACTAGAAACATGACTGCAAATTATAACATAAATTGAAAACGTAAACATGAACTGAAACTATAAACATGACGTAAACTGTAAATATAATAACATGAATATAATCTATAAACATAGCTTGAAAAATTTAACATGAATCATAAATTGTATCGTGAACATGGGCTGAAAGTATGTCATATGCTTGCTTGTAAGTGAACACATGACTATAAACTGGAAACTTGAGCCGTTAATCAAGAGCTGAAACGTATTCATCTGAAATTCAAAAGCTTGTACATAAAACACGTGTTGGTAAATATTTTCATGATAAATCTCACCAGTATCATGGTCTGGGGGTATGAAATGTGCTTAGTGGGACCTAGTATCGCTTAAGTAGGGGATCATGAACATGAACATAAATATAACACCCCAGTCACCCCGATGTGACTCGATAATCATTTTCAATATGTGAGACTTATTATATAACATAAAATCATGTATGAGTGTGATTGTATTCACGAAACTATTTTTCAAAAACCCAGAGAATTATTTACAGTTCAGGTACGCGATTATTTTTTTATCGTATTCTGGACATCCTTTAATATTTTAGCTATAACATAAGCTCATGATGTCCGATTTTGGTGATCCTTATATTTTCAGAAATATTAGACAAAGATCTATAATTTTTATGTTGAATAATTTTCCAAATTCAGACCAAAACCAAGTAAAAAAATACACGGTTTCTGACCAACACCGTGTAGTTATGAATTTGTCCCTTATTTAACATGTGCAAAATTGATTATTATTAAAAATATTTGCCTTAGTATATAAAGCAGCCTTGTACACTGTTATTCACT
The DNA here is from genome assembly GCA_019454045.1 of Zanthoxylum bungeanum. NCBI lineage: Eukaryota > Viridiplantae > Streptophyta > Magnoliopsida > Sapindales > Rutaceae > Zanthoxylum > Zanthoxylum bungeanum. Next base: position 95,991 of record SKCR01037001.1, on the reverse strand, counting down.
AGCAGTATATCATGATTTTTCTAAACACAAAACTCTCAAAAAATTCTTCTCCTATGATCACGTCTAAGGCAGCCAATAAAGGTAAAATCTTGAGCTTCTTCAAGCTCTATCAAAGCCATGTAAGTCCCTTATTCCATTTCCTTCATTTTTTGAGATCCTTAGCTAGTAATTCATTCACCCCATTCGAAATTCATGAAGGATTTAGTTTAGATTTGGTGCATTTGACGTGGTTAGCTTGTTGGAGCGTATATTCACGCATTCATGACCTAATGACATGAATTAGCCCTTTAATTGATGATAATGCACAAACTTTGAAATGAGTATGCTATGCCGAAGGAAAGGTTGAAGAACGATGATGGGGGGGGCGGATGTGGGACCTATAGGGGCGGATCGGGGCCCGCGCAGCAGAAGGGGGCGAACCAGGGAGATAAAGTGGATGGAAGGGGAAAGAATGGGAAGCGGAAGCGGAGGGTTCCGGAAAGGCAAAAAGAGAAGAGAAGAAGAAGAAGAAGAAGAAGAAGAAGAAGAAGAAGAAGAAGAAGAAGAAGGAGGAGGAGAGGAGAAGAAGAAGAAGAAGAAGGAGGAGGAGGAGAGGAGGAGGAGGAGGATGACGACGAGGAGGAGGAGGACGACGACGAGGACGAGGAGGAGGAGGAGGACGAGAGGAGTAGGACGAGGAGGAGGAGGAGGATGAGGAGGAAGGAAGAGGAGGAGGAGGAGGAGAGGAGGAGGAGGAGGAGGCGGAGGAGGAAGGAGGAGGACGAGAGGAGGAGGGATGGGAGGAGGAGGAGGAGGAGGAGGAGGAGGAGGAGGAGGACGACGACGAGGAGGAGGAGGAGGAGGAGGACGACGACGGCGAGGACGACGACGAGGAGGACGACGACGACGAGGACGACGAGGAGGACGAGGACGACGAGGACGACGAGGAGGACGACGACGACGAGGAGGACGAGGTAGGACGAGGAGGAGGATGGTAGGAGGAGGAGGAGGAGGATGAGGAGGAGGAGAGGGGGAGGAGGAGGAGGGGGAGGAGGAGGAGGAGGCGGAGGAGGAGGAGGAGGAGGAGGAGGAGAGAGGAGGAGGACGACGACGGGGAGGAGGAGGATTAGGAGGAGGAGGAGGATGAGGAGGAGGAGGAGGAGGAGGAGGAGGATAGGAGGAGGAGGAGGAGGAGGCGGAGAGGAGGAGGAGGAGGAGGGGATGAGGAGGAGGAGGAGGAGGAGGAGGAGAGGAGGAGGAGGAGGAGGAGGAGGACGACGAGGAGGAGGAGGAGGACGACGACGAGGACTAGGAGGAGGAGAGGACGAGGAGGAGGAGGACGAGGAGGAGGAGAGGAGGAGGAGGACGAGGAGGAGGAGGAGGACGAGAGGAGGGAGGAGGAGGAGGAGGAGTAGGACGACGAGGAGGAGGAGGAGGAGGAGGAAGGAGGAGGAGGAGGATGAGGAGGACGACGACGAGGAGGAGGAGGAGGAGGAGGACGACGACGGCGAGGACGACGACGAGGAGGACGACGACGACGAGGACGACGAGAGGACGAGGACGACGAGGACGACGAGGAGGACGATACGACGAGTAGGACGAGGAGGACTGAGGAGTAGGAGGAGGAGGAGGAGGAGGAGGAGGAGGAGGAGGGGGAGGAGGAGGAGGAGGGGGAGGAGGAGGAGGAGGCGGAGGAGGAGGAGGAGGAGGAGGAGGAGGAGGAGGAGGATGAGGACGAGGACGACGACGAGTGAGGATATGAGGAGGAGTAGGGGAGGATGTAGGAGGATGAGGAGGAGGAGGAGGAGGACGAGGACGAGGACGAGGACGTCGAGGAGGACGAGGAGGAGGAGGAGGACGAGGACGACGATGAACGATGGAGGAGGAGGAGGACGATGACGACGAGGAGGACGAGGAGGACGAGGAGGAAGAGAAGGAGGACGAGGATGGTAAGTAGGAGGATCGGAGACGAGTGAGGACGAGTAGGACTAGGAGTAGGAGGAGGACGAGTAGGAGGAGGAGGAGGACGAGGACTAGGACGAGGAGGAGGAGGAGGATGGAGGATGGAGGAGGAGGAGGATGGAGGTAGGAGGAGGAGGAGGAGGAGGAGTAGGAGGAGGAGGAGGAGGAGGAGGAGTGCGGAGGAGTAGCAGGAGCATGAGGAGGAGGAGGATCGGAGGAGGAGGAGGAGGAGGAGGAGGAGGAGGAGGAGGAGGAGGAGGAGGACTACGACGACGAGGAGGAGGAGGACGACGAGGAGGAGGAGGAGACGACGAGGAGGGTTGACGACGAGGAGGAGGAGGAGGAGGAGACTAGGAGGACTCGACGAGGAGGAGGAGGAGGAGGAGGACGCGGGATGAGGAGGATTATGAGGACTTACGAGGAGGAGGCGGAGGACGGACGAGGACGGGAGGAGGAGGAGGACGAGGAGGAGGAGGACTAGGAGTAGGAGGAGGATGAGGAGGAGGACGCGGAGGAGGAGGAGGACGAGGAGGAGGAGGAGGAGGAGGCGGATGGAGGACGACGACGAGGAGGAGGATTGAGGAGGAGGAGGAGGAGGAGGCGAGGATTATTACGACGACGACGTCGAGAGGGGGTGGGAGGGGTTGATTAGTTAGGAGGAGGAGGAGGAGGAGGAGGAGAGGATGAGTAGATGAGTAGGAGAGGACGAGAGGATGACATTAGGATTCTACGACACTTACGACGATTAGGACTATGAGTAGATTATTACGATCACGACTATTATTACTATTACTACTATTATTACTATTTTATTACTATTATTACAATTATTACATTATTACGATTATTACTATTATTATTATTATTACTATTATTATTATTATTACTACTCTACTATTATTACTATTACTATTATTACTATTACTATTATTATTATTATTATTATTATTATTATTATTATTATTATTATTATTATTATTATTTTATTATTATTATTATTATTATTATTATTACTACTACTACTACTTTATGTATCAGCTCTCATTCCAGAGAGCTGGAATGAGAGCTGATGAGTTGGTTTTTTCATCCAATACATTTCTAACATTTCTTAAACACTTCCAAAAAATCCAAAATTAATTTTTAGCGTCAAAACCAACATCAACATATGTTATAGAATAAAAAATATATTTTCCAAAATATCAAATATTTTTACCAAAATATAAATTTATTCTAAATACGTATTTGCGTAATTTTGAATCCAAAACAAAAACTAAATAAGAATCCCAGACTGGAATGACTCAGAACAATTCTATGTCACTCAAAAGTGGTCAAGTGATTCTAGAATGGTAGTCATAACTCTAAGCTTTAAATCTAGAGTCTTCTCTAACTCTAATTTTATGTTCCATGTCCAACATGAATATTTTTGACTCAATTACAAGCATACCGTGTTTATGGTTCTAAAGCATCCATACACAATTCATTAGCCTAGTTTCAACTTCAAGGTATGTTATTATGCATCCAATACATAATTCATCACTTTATATTTTATTAATTATAAACTGATGAAAAACATAACTTTGGAGAAGATCAAACTTACCTAGCAAGCTTGATTCAAAGATCCAATCTACTTCTCCTTGTTGAAATATTATGGAGAACTTACAAAGTTAGTAAACTCGACTCCAAGATCCAATCCTGATTTCAATTCTAGCAAGCTTCATTGCAAGATCCAATCTTGCATTCTTCTTGTTGAAATATTGTAGAGATCTTCCAAAACTTCTCTAAACACTTCTTTTACTTAAGCTAATTTCTATAACTCTTGCTTGTTTTTAGCTTTCTCAAGCTTGATTAAAACCTTGCTCAAGCTTGCTATTTATAGCAAAACTTATGTAATTTTTAATTAATAAAGTTCTAATCAACTTTATGTGAGATTAATCTAATTTTCAAATATGTATAACTACGTGTGACTAATCACCTTTGTCTACCACTTTGACTTAATCCAATTAAATCAAGATAAAGTTTAATTAATGGATTAGTTATATGTCCGCCCACTTTGATTTAATCCAATTAAATCAAGCCAAATACATTTATTATTACATATTTATAATTATCAAAATATCCTCAAATGGTGGAGATATTTATAAAATTATGACAAAGCCCTTGTATAATTTTGGATTAATCCAGTTAATCCAATTGAGTCAAAGTAAATAATCAATGTTATCCAATAACACTTAATTATCTCAGTTGATAATTATAATATCAAATATTATTTATTTTAAAAAATAATCGGCTTTCTAAGTGCTCAATGAGTACACTTCATATTGTGGGACTCTCTAAGTCCAGACACATTCGTCATATAAGCCTAGCTTATATATACACAATTCGGCCACCTCTGATTTTGCAAAGGATATGAATGACCTTTCTGAATTATACAAGTCGAGGTCATCACATATGTTTATCAATCTCTCCGTCGTAGGCTATCCGAGTTGTGCTTAGGAAACATATATTTCACCTTCAAGTTTCTGAGGCGCACATCTGATGTCGACATGTCCATGATTCTTTACAACTAATAAGAACATCATTTCTGATATATGTGATCCACCCTAGGTGATCTGCTTAGTCCAAAATCTTAAGAATCGTGACTTACTCACATGGATACTCAAACCTCTTATGGTACATATACGGACTAACAGATCATATCTTGATACACATTTGATTAACAAGTGCATCTGTCCACACACAATGAACAACTAGTGGTCAGACCATGAAAGGTCTCTGACATACATGACATCAAAGTGTGCAGGATCACACACAAAATAAATGATATCATATAGTGAAAGATCACATATGCTACGAAACTCGAGAATATTCATACTATTTGTGGTGTGTACTTTTAACTATTAGGAATCACATATGAGTTAATCAGTATTCGTTCCAACGAATACCTACACGTCTATACATGCTTCCAAAGCTCATGGTACATCGGGTTACACCATTGGAACTCCAATTCCAATATATGACATGTGCTAGTCTTCTAGGTTATAGGAATTCGACCGTATTCCAAAACCAACGACTATGAATATTTACTTTAAGAATAATTTATAATAGTAATATTATCCCAATATCGGACCACCCAATATCCAGTATTACTACATGACTATTCTAAGATCGATGTCATTTTCAGCATATTTATATATATCAATCTAATATGCATAATGATATTACCATTAATAAGATTTGAAATGACAATGTAGTTATTTTATTAATAAATAATAAAATATAATATACAATATATTATTCGGATTGACGCTCCAAGCATAAACTCCAACATATGGATGTTGTGTTGTTGATAGATTTTGTGATGGAAAAGGGGATTTAGGTGAATGCTTGTTGTTGTGTTTGTGATTGTGGCATGCATTACAAGTTATGAGTGTGTGTGGTGTCTTGGTTGAATCATGTAGATATTCAGAAGGCTTGATTATGTAATTTAGTTGTGTTATAATCAACAATTGTGAGGCTAATTGATGGTTTATGTATTGGATTTGTTTGATCATGCAAGTTTGGTAATAATGGGTCATCATGACAGAACTTAGGGGTTGAAGTATACTTATGGTGCGGTGGCTTGATGATGTTATAAAGCATGTATACAGTGCCTAAAGTCATGTTAAATTGTTATGTTGATAAAATTTTGGGAATATTTTATTTATGTAGTGGCGTGAGTTGTGTTGTAGTAATAAACTATTGGTGTTGTGAATATTGATTTTCCATGATTAAAGTGAGGGGGCTTATATGGTATTTTTGATATATGAGTTGCTATAATGTGATTTTATGGCTTAATATCATAATAAAAGGGGTTGGCTGAATTTGGTAGGTCTTGGGAGGAAAGTTTTGTTGTTATGTTGTGTGAATAAGAATGTGATATGTTATGTAAACAAGATAGTTATGTGAAGTGTGTGTATCTGTGGCTGAATGGATAATGTTGTGCTTTGTGATTTGGCTAGGTTGCAACTAAGTGTATGTGATAGTGTGTTATGGATTGTACATTGAGTAAGTTGGATTTATCAAGTGTGGCAAGAGAGTGTGCAAGTCCTAATGAATAGGCATAATACAAAGCATGGTGTTGTATTCCATAAAGAGATGAGTAATGAAGTTATACTTGATATTGATATGTGATGCTTATGGCAATGGTGTAAGGAAAATATATTTAGTTTCGATGTTGAGAATGTGGGTTGATAGTATTAATAAAGTTGCTGTTAGGGATAGTGTCACACATTGGCCGAGCCCTTTGAGGCTTTGTTAGAATAATCTCTCGAGTAGCTTAGGACGTTAGGAAACACACCTTAAAATTTCATATCATTATAGGCTCATTCATCATCACGTATGCAATTGGCATCTAGTTGCTTGAGCATACTAATCTTATTTTCGTTCTCTGTTCTCAAACCTGATGCAGGGAATTCCATCAAGTTCTATGTGACAGCTCCAGCTATAGGAATCATTCCTTATTTTCCATATGTGTTTATTTAAATTATGTTTATTGTTTTAAATTTCAGATTACTTTTTATTAACTCTAGCTTTATGAAATCATAATTTTGATAGCCATGTTTTTATGATAACAACTCAGAGTTATATGGGATTTTTAGACTGCGATAGTTTTACATGTTTCAAGATTATATTTATATGCTCATTTTATTTTAAGGACTATAATTTCACAAGTTTTAGACATATGGTTTAAATTGTTATTATGTTTTAAGTCTGATGATATTATAAGTGTTTTCATATCACCACTATCTAGCAGCCCCCTCATGTTTAGCGTCCCGGGTTCGCTCACATTACCTTATCGGGCATTGATCACCCCCATAGGCTCATGCACCTTCATGTTCATATTCCCCTGACTACGTGATGCCAGGTCCCGCTAGGTAGGTTTCACGCCTTCAGGCCATGACACCGATGAGACTTTTTCATGGCAGTGGGTTTTCTATATGTAAATTTGATAACTCATGCATTTCAGTATATTAAGTTTGCAAATATAAAAGATTTAATTTCCTTACATTTAAGTTTTCACACATATAAAAATACTTTACATCATTTTCACTTTAGCATTTACTCACTAGGTATTTCAAAAGATATGACCCCCCACAATTTCACTTTGGGGGCAGGTTCAGTTCCACTTTCCAGAATCTCAGGCTCAGAGAAGATGGGGACCGGCTGTAGTCATTAGGGATGTATGTCATGTGTCCATAGTTTAGATGTCATATAATAGGCCAAAATGTCATATTTGTGTCTAATACATCCATATAATATATGAAGTCTTAAGTTAAAATATATATGTGTGTGTGTGTATGATGTTGTGACATTAATATTCAAATTATGCATGATTTCACGTTCATTTCTTGAAATAGAATTACATATTACACATTCATTCATGTGTACAGAAATAGGTCGGGTCATATTTTAACAATAAGTTCTCCACTCCGTGATGAAGGCTGTCTTGTGGTTTATCTTCCTCTTACATGAAGATTTGATTATACCTTGAGAATCCATCTGCGGATTAGAACATGGCTGATAATGTCGCACTATCTACCAAGACGTCTATGTGAGATAAAGAAAAGTCGTCATTCGGGCAAGCTTTGTTTAAATCTCTGTGTAGTCCACGCACATTCTCACCAGTCTATTTCTTTGGAACTGACACAATATTGGCTAACCACTTTGGGTACTTATCACTTAAGGAACCCAACCTCCATCCACTTCTGTACCTCTTCCCTAATCTTTGCAGCATATTTTAGTTTATTCTCAGAGAGCTTCTGTTTCATAGGCCTCATATTTGGATATGTTGGGCTCACATGTTGCGCTATACTCATTTTTACTCTAGACATATCTTCATATGACCAGACGAATATCTTTACATATTTCTTAATATGCTCTCTAATTCTTTCCTCTCATCAGGGGTAACCTCACTTGCAATTAAAATATTCTTTTATTTTTGACATGTGCCGAGATTAAATGCATCTATTTTAGTGGAATTTATGTCAAATATGTTCATGTCATGTATGTAATGATGCGTGCTAAAAGTAAAAAATTCAGGCAAGTAACGTAAATCATTCATTTTATTGATTTCAATTTCAACGTTACAAAAGAGCTCAAGTATAAAAAGGTTTTCGACATCTTCTTCCCCTTCGACGGGTATGTGGTCTTCAAGTGTCAACTCTTCCAATTGGAGTAGCTCTTCTTCTCAGTCTTTGTCTGCTTCTTTCTTCAGTCATGCACCATTTTCCTCTACTTTTGGATCAACATTCTCTTCCTTATTTACTATTGGGCTTCCCTCTTAATTCACCACACCTGTAAATATTTTGAATCCTGGAACAATAATACCATTAACTTCGCATGGCTCTAAAGCTCCTCGATATCCAGCATTCATAAAATACTCATACAACTTCATCCCTTTCTTTTTAGGCTTCATTCTCTCTTCATCGGGGTGGTATCCAAACCCTTTCTAGTGGTATGCCCTTTGAAGTCCGGGAGTATACTTATACCTTGGCCCTTTGGTCCTAGTCCTTTGTTGGGCTTGTAGTTCATCTTTTTCAAAATTCAGGCCACTGTGGGGTCACCCTATTCCTTGAAAATAGGCACCATTTGGAATCTGGTGAATGATTGGACTGCTAAAGCAACCACGGTGTTGCCTGTCTCAGATCCAATGGTAATAATGCCTTCTTCATTAGGGAACTTGATCACTTGGTGTAAAGTTGATAGCACTCCTCCTAACTTCTAGAACCAGGATCTTCCCAAAAGTAATGCAAAAGTGACTGAGATGTTCAACACAATAAACTCAACTTCGTCTTTGATAGGGCTTACCTTGACTATGGTTGTGAAGGTGCCCTCTACTCTCCTCATATGCTTTATGGTCATATCAGGGGGATCAGTTCCTCTGTTCGGATGTCGAGCTTCAGTTAGAATTTTTAGTAGGCAGAAATTAATGAAGTGCCTTCATCTATCATAATGCATGAAGTTATTTTGCCTCTGACCTCTGCCTTGATGAACAGATGCCTATTGTGATTTCTTCCCTTTATTGGAAGTTCTTATTCTGAGAAAATAATTACTTAGCTGGTTTCTTTCTGTGTAGACACCCAATAACTGTTGTTAGATTCGCATCTATAGGTACCATGATTTTGCCAAGGGCCTCAGCCATAGCCCTTCTGTGTTATTGAGAGAAGTATAGCAGCTCCCATATGTTAATTTGTGCTCTGGTCCTTTTCAACTGTTGGAGCACTGTGTCTTCTTCTTCATTTTCTTCTCTCTCTTTTCTTTTTTCTTCTTCTAACACTCTTATCTCATTCTCCTCTACCCCTTTCATGGTGGTATTATCATAAAATCGACCACTTCGGGTCATCCCCATCACTTGTTTTTCATCATCACTAGATAAGTTTTCCTGAAATCCATTACGTTCTCCAATCTCGCTATCGCTGATGTCCTATATTCACATGATATGGGCCTGTTGGTCAAAAGTTTGTAGGACATGGGCTTCAGGTAGGCCAGAGTTGATAATGTAGTTGGGTGGTGGTATTACGCGGTGGTTTAGTAGTGGGTTTCGATTCTTATTGGGTAGGATTTGTTCGGGGTCGGGAATTTTTTGCTGTCGATGTGGTATTGTATTTCGTGTTTAAGACGCACACAGTTTTCGGTGTCGTGCCATTTTTATTGGTGGAATTGGCAGTATAAGTTGAGGTTGAAGTGGTGAGGGATTTGGTTAGTAAATGGTTTAGTGTCTATGGGTTGTAGCAAACCTTGTCTCTTCAATGTTTCAAAGATCTTTGACAGAGGTTTGCCAAAATTGGTGAATCGGTAATTTCTAATAACGGCAATCTCGGTGGGGACAGTTTCGGCTCCATAGAGCCCCTCAGTTGTCTTCTTGTTTTGGCTATAGTATTTTCTGTTTCCATCATTTTCTTCTTCAATATCCATAAAAGTCTCTTTCAACTATTTGAAGTCAACAATCATGGAGGTTATCCTCTTCAACTTACGGTAGATAGAAGGCTCGGTGCCCTTGATGATCATCTTAATCTGGTCCTTCTCAAAGGGCCGAGTTTGAAACTTTACTAGCTGGCTTCTCCAGCGATCAATGTATTATTTGAAGCTCTTATCCTGCTTCTGACTTGTATTTTCTAGGTCACGGAGTAATAAATCTATCTCCATATTTGTGACGTATTATTTCAAAATTGCCATTGACATGGCCCTCCAGTCGGTATTCACACTCTCATCTGGGCTATTGTACCACTCTATCGGTGTTCCTTCCAGTGACATCCAAAACATTTTTCACTTGTCTTTGAGACAAGCTTCTCGAACTCATCAACAAACATATTGACGAAGATGCTTTTTCGGGTCTCCTTTCCCCCTAAACTTAGTCATCTCGGGCATCCTCAACTGAGAAGGTAGTTGCTCATTAAATGCTATTGCATCATAGTCCAAGAGGTCATAATTCTCTCCCCTCATCTTTTTGGCCACTATTTTCATTTATTCCTTAGCCTCTGGAACTCAACATTGGTTTGGGATCTAGCTTTCCGCCCCGCTATATAGTCAGCTATATCATTATCGTCTAGCACAAGCATTCCTCAGCCATCTAATTTTCAGGCCCCTCTTGTCTCCTCTCACTGGTCTCTGCCACCGCCGCTACTGGTATTTGAGGGTGGGCTTAAGATATTTAGGTTTATCTAAATGGGCTAGGACAAGACGTACCTCTACTGGATGAAAGACAACGATGGTATCAGACTCATGTCATGGCATTTTCGATTTTAACTAAATATTTAGGCTCAACATGGTTTACATACATGATGACCCGTTAACATTCCAAAGCATTTGCTCAACTATCATAAGATGTGAACTTATCCCTGTTGAAAAGGCCCAACAATTTTTACACCTCATGTCAAAATATCTAAATGGCTTCAAATGGTTAAGGGTCCAATCACAAACATAAGAGAGGCTTTTATAGGATAACATCTATGGCTTTTTATGTGGGCTTATAAGGGTATGGTTTGGGCTCTTATCAATGAAGTATTGCCCACAACTAGGACTCTTTACTCAAGGGTTCAATCGACCAAGTGAACACACCTTACCCAATGGTACGTGCAAATAAGTGATGGTTATCATCACATACCAATCCGCCTCTTTGAGTGAAAGTGATTCTCGATATATGACTCCATCGGGGCTAAAAAGGATATGTAAAAAGATGAATACACGATTCTCTTCAATCTCATCAAAAATACTAAAAGGTATTTTTCGTGGCCGATTGTCTATCCTCTGTGGAGTCACTATTTGTAGGAGCAAAGTGGGGTTTACCACTATGTCTATGACGTCGGAGACCATTACACTATTGGACTCGCAACCCTTATAGAGTATGGATAGTCCCGCGGGGAGACTAACCAGAGAATAAGGGAGTCGCCATGACGCCACCCGATATAAGACACCGGGTATGATTTAATGTCGCACTACACCGCTCACAAGATTCGACATTAAACCCGTTTAGTTTCGGAATGGTCTTTTACTAATGCCAATATAATATTTACGCTCAAATGAGGTGTTCACACATCTTATAATGCAATCAGATGAAATAACTTATAAAACATACAACTTGCATAAGCATGAATTGTAAAGATAATAATCAAAATAAATTTCCATAAGTTATTACAACATTTATAAAACATTAATGATATGGATCTGGCAGGCATCACATGGGCCTGGCCGGATATAGACTAAGATCGGCCCGATATATAATCAATTTTCATGTCTGGTAGGACTTATTAGAAGTCTGGCCGGATGTACCGCGTAGTCTAGAAATGCAAAAACATTCATACTCAATAACATATGTAATTGACATGTATTTAACAATAAATATAATGACATGGCCATCCCCAGTGGTATATCATATTGAATCTTGAGTGCGAACCATATTACCATCCATTTGGAATCGAATATGAAACTTATGTTTGGGTTTTCATCCTTGATACTATAGGATCATCAGGCCGGATATACAACATGTCAGGCCAGGCATATTTCATGTCTGGACGGACATCTCTCATGGTTCACACATCAAACATAACACAACATACATATTATTTTATTTAAACAGTGAACTAAATACATGCAACAATAAACCAAACACATGTGTATAAAAATAACAGAATAAAACTATTGAACATGCATAACAGAGAGCAATAAACACGATTAACATATAAAATGACTAGGCAAATAATAAAATATAGAAAGCAGTAAGTCGGCCGGATATGGTGTATATCCGGCCAGATGTGTGTGCATATCCAATCGGACGTAGTGCACGTCCGACAGAAGATATTGTATTAACAACATAATCTTATATTAAAAGGATGCTCTGAGTTCATACCTTATCACATATGCTTTGTCTATAAGAATAGCTTCTGGATGTTGGGTTACTACTTGAAATTATTCTAGGAACAAATGGAACTTTCAATAATCATTGTCTTATTTATTTGTATGCATTGTAATGCCATGCGAATGGGCAAATCAAGTTGGATTAAAGGTCCTCCATCTTGAGGATAAAAAGCCTAAGGGCTACCTTGCCACGACGTTTTGCCGCGCCAGATGAAGTATGTTTGATTGAATGTGAGATATGTTCAATCGGACATACGAAGTCTCATATCATTGTCTTATTTATTTGTATGCATTGTAATGTCATGCGCATGGGAAAATCAAGTTGGATTAAAGGTCCTCCATCTTGAGGGATAAAAAGCCTAAGGGCTAACTTTGCCACGACGTTTTACCGCGCCGGATGAATATGCTTGATTGAATGTGAGATATGTTTAATCGGACATACAAAGTCCCATATCATTATCTTATTTAGTTGTATGCATTGTAATGTCATGCGCATGGGCAAATCAAGTTGGATTAAAGGTCCTCCATCTTGAGGGATAAAAAGCCTAAGGGCTACCTTTGCCACGACATTTTGCCGCGCCGGATGAATTATGTTTGATTGAATGTGAGATATGTTTAATCGGATATACGAAGTCCCATATCATTGCCTTTATTTTTATTGCATTGTAATGTAATGCGCATGGGCTTATTAAGTTGGTCTAAAGGTTCTCTATTTGAGGGAAGAAAAGCCTAAAATGCTACCTTTACCACGATACTTTGTCGCGCCTTTTATTATTCCGTTATTTGCTTTCTGTATGTTATATCCTTGTTTAATCATGCATCATAGTGTAATGCGCATGGGCAAACCAAGATTGGATTAAAGGTCCTCCACTTTGAGGGATGAAAAGCCTAAGGGCTACCTTTGCCACGATGTTTTGTCACGCCGGACAAAGTACGTTTGATTGAACGTGAGATATGCTCAATCGGGCACTCGAAGTCCTATATAGATGTGGGCATAAGTCGCATCTCTCCTCTTTCATCCTTATTATCTATCTCTTTTCTGTACCGCATCATTGCACGTTTATTGCGATGTACAATTGCCTCTTAGTTATCTCTTTACATTATGCACTTAATTGTCTCTCTTTATTATGCATGCTTGTACAATTATTATTTACTTGCGTTTCCGTATTCATAAATATAATATGTTTATGAAATTATATGCTTGATGTTATTCCGATTTACTTTTATGCATGCAAACTTAGATATAGGTTATATGTAGACTTAGAGATGAGCTTTATTTTCATGCATGTGAACTTAGAAATAGAATACTCTTAGAAATATATGTTGCGAAGATTCGATTAAATTATTGCACAAATCATTTCATTACAAGTGGCATAAGTAAGGGACCATTCCGAACCCAACGGTTTGAGGTCTTCCCTTGCGAGGGGTGAGTGCGGCCTTAAATCATTTCCCGGTTCACACCGGGTGGCGACTCCATGTTATTTCTCCGGTTTAGTTCCCCCGTGGGCTATTCTGTACTCCCAATTAGGCCACAAGCCTAGAACAACGTCGCCGATTTATATGTGTCCTACAGTCTGGCCACTCCATTGGGATAGAGAATCGGCCCCGAAATCATGTCTTGTGATGTTTATGATTTGTGCTTTAGTTACATGGTCTATTGTGGGTTAAGGGGGTTCAATCAAAGGCATTATTAAGGCTAGGTGATGGTTTGGTGTCTTCCTTCATTCACTACCTTTCTATAAGGAAAAGCTGTGAAGGCACCTAGATAATCATTAACCGTAGCTCGTTGTGACGGACTAATTTGGAGGACTCGTTGTTTATTCCTGTCACCAAGGCGATAAGAGCCTAAGAGACTTGGGTATTTAAGAGAGTTCGCTCCACCCTCTCTCTGGGGAATCTACAATGGGAAATTCATTTGACAGTTAGTCACACACCATAACTCATTGGCACGTACCTTAAAGTATAAAAAAAGTGCGCTCACTTGGTCGCTTGAACCCTTGAGTGGGGAGTCCTAGTTGTGGGCAATCCTTCGTCAGCGAGAGCCTTTGTCCGCACTCCCGTAAACCCACATGTGAACCTTAGTCGTATAACCAATAGAAATTATTTCTCTATGTTTATGTTTGGGACCATTGTCATTTGGATCCAGTTGGACTTCTTGTCAAGAGATGTGAACTTGTTGGGCCATTTAAACTGGGACGAGTTCGCGTCCTTTGACAATTGGGCCAAAAGCTTCTAAGATGCCAATGGGCCATTTTGTGTTTGGGCCTCTTATCATTTGAAGTTGTTTTGCCATGTTATTGCAAAGTGTAAACCTGTTGGGCCTTTTCAACTGGGACAAGTTTGCACCACGCAATAGCATGATTGAATACTTTAAAATGGTAATGGGCCAACAAGTATAAATTTTTTTTTTAGGCTTATCTATTACATGCATTGCACGCATACACGTTGATATATGGTTTTAAGAGACACCATAGATTCCCGTTGGGTTAGGGAAGAGGGGAGACTCACTAAGAGGCCGATAACAAACATGAGCGAATCAAAGAACGAGGTATCTCGTATGGATCAGTTGGAGACCAGTCTCACCAAGATTACTGAACAGTTACAAGCCTTGACTACTGTTGTGGCTAATATGGCTGTGCCCCGTGCTGGGGGAAACTCTGAGAATGTGAGGCGTGAGGAGCCTCCGAACAGGTTGGGGGATGACATCCCCGCTTTTGATGATGGCATGGCCGAATATGCGGTAGGAATAATGATTGGGTCTCATGCAGAATTGCAGAAGCTCGCGGGATCAGGTAGAATCGGTTACTCGCAAAATGAAGGGTAAACATGAAGATCTTTTGGATTATGAGGTGATGACCTTTGAGGAGCAGCTACCGGCTCAGTTTAAAATGCCCAACATGGCCAAATTTAATGGGAATGGGAACTCGGGGTCCATCTTCGGCAATATGTCTGAGTAATGAGTTCAGTGGGCCTGTCACAGCACCAAGTTCAGAAATGTTTGGGATGTCACTTGAGGGGGCGCCAGTAGTGTGGTACCATAGCCTTGAAAGAAATGTTAAGGAAGATTGGAGGGAACTGGCATAAGCTTTTCTGAAACAATATGTTACAGACTTAGAGATTGATTTGTCACTCCGCGATTTGGAGAACACCAAGCAGAAGCCGGAGGAGAGCTTCAAGGAGTATGTAGACCGTTGGAGGAGCCAGCTTCTAAAGATGCGACTCGGCCCTCAGAGAAGACCAAATCAAGATGATTATCAAGGGCACCAAGCCCTCCATCTATGGCAAGTTAAGGAGGATGACCTCCATGATTGCATATTTTCGACAGTTGAGGGAAACTGTCATGGATATAGAGGAAGAAGAGGCTGAGAATAGAAAGTTCTATAGCCTGAACATGAGGCCCATTGGGGGAACATCAAGTACCAAGCTTGTTTCTGCTGAGATTGCTGCCATCTGAAACCGACGATTCTCCAATTTGGGAAGACCTTTGTCTAAGGTGCTGGAGAAATTAAAGAGACAAGGGACTTCTGAAACCCTTAGAGACCAAACCACTTCCACACCCTCCACCACCACATCTTAACCTAAACCAATACTCTGCCACTTTCACCAACAAAAAGGCCATGACACTGACAATTTGCGCCGCCTCCCTCCGCCGAATCCAGGACCTCATAGACTCCCAAAAAATACCCGATCCCGAAAAGAACAGCCTAACACCCATCGAAACCCCCTACCAAATTATAACTCTGTCCCACCACCTACCTATGTGATAAACTCTGGCCTACCCGAAAGCCTTGTCCTCAAATCCTTTGACTACCAAGCCTTTTGCCTGGGAATTTGGGATAACAATAGCGAAGATGAAATAGAATAGGGGAAGAATTTCTGGGAAGACTTCTCCAGTAGTGATGAAGAGGAGGTGAGAGGAATGACACGCAGCGGGCGTTTCTACAGTGATACGGCTGATAGGGTAAAGAAGTGTTGACAGAGGGCAGAGAAGTGGATGAGAATGTGGGAAATGCTGAGGGAGATGTAGTGCTGCGACAGTTGAAGAAGACAGCACTGGTCAGCATCTGGGAATTGTTGTGTTCGTCACATGAGCACAGACGTGCTATGGTTGAGGCCTTGAGCAAGATAGTAGTGCCGGAGGACGCCAACCCCGCAATGTTTTTTGGATCAGTGTAAAAGGAAGCTATACAGATAACCTTTTTTCTGAGGAGGAACTCCCGGCTGAGGGAAGGAACCATAATAGACCTTTATTCATCAGAGCTGAAGTGAGGGGCAAGAAGACATCTTGTGTGATGATAGATGATGGCTCATCCATCAATGTGTGTCCATTGAAGATTTTGGCAAAGCTGGGTATGAAGGCAACGGATCTGGATCCCTCCAGTATGACTATCAAAGCTTATGATGATAGCAAGCGGGGAGTTGAGGGTACCTTTACTGCAGTAGTCAAGGTCGGCCCGATTGAGGATGAAGTTGAGTTCACAGTGCTGGATATCCCAGCCACTTTTGCTTTGTTGTTGGGAAGGACTTGGTTTCACAAGCTTGAGGGTGTGCCCTCCACTCTGCATCAGGTTATTAAGTTCCCGTACGGGGGAGAGATTGTCACCATCCGAGCTGAGGTAGACAATGTTGTGGCTGCTTTGGAAATACAACCTTTCACAAGGTTCCAAGTGTCGGCAACTTTTGAGGAGTGGGTGGATCCTAAGGTGGCTAGGATCATGGAAAAGATGAAGTTTGAACCGAGAGAAGGCTCAGCATTGCCAAACTTTAAAGGGCAGACTACTCGGAGGGGTTTGGGATACAAGTCTGACGAGGAAAAGCCGAAGGCTAAAAAGAAAGGGTTGAAATTGATGGAATGCTTTGTAAAGGCCACTGGGTATCAAGGAGAGCCCTGACTGGTAGAAGTTAACGGGATTGTGGTACCTGGATTTGAGATCTTCCAAGATGTTCTAGGTGAGAAGCCGTTGACGGAAGAAGTTGAGAAGGAAGAAAATAAGTGGGAAGAAGAGCTGATGAAATTGGAGAGCCTGACTATCGAGGAGAATAAGGAGGCTGAGAAAAACCTGGTTGCGGAGGATGAAGTGTCTGTAGATGATGAAGACATTTATCTTCCTGATTTATTAAAGTGTACTCCCGCATTTGCTAGTAATAAAGACAATCATTTTGCTTACTTGCTTGAGTCTCTTCCTTTCAATTTGCACGACTTGAGTATATTTGATATCAGCGCAACCAAAACTAATGCATTTAACCTTGGTACACCTGAGAGCCCCAAGGAAATTCTGATTGCAAGTGAGGTTACCTCTGAGGAGCGGGAGAAATTAGAAGAAGTATTAGTCAGATATGCCAAAGTATTTGCTTGGTCCTATGAGGACATGCCTGGAGTAGACAGAAGCATCGCCCAACATACAATACCAACTTACCCGAATATGAAGCCAGTGAAACAGAAACTCCGACGGATGAGACCTGAGTGGGCCGAGAAGGTCAGAGAGGAAGTCAAGAAACATATAGATGTGGGGTTCCTGGAAGTAGTGAAGTATCCTGAGTGGTTGGAAAATATTATGCTGGTGCCGAAGAAAGACGAGAAGGTCAGAATGTGTGTGGATTACATAGATCTTAACAAGGCTTGCCCGAAAGATGATTTTCCTCTACCTCATATAGACGTGCTAGTTGATAGTGCGGTTTTATCTGCCATGTATTCATTTTGCAGACGGGTTTTCAGGATACAATCAGGTTCTCATGGCTGAAGAAGACAACACAAGACTGCCTTTGTCACCGAATGGGGCACTTATTGTTACAAGGTAATGCCTTTTGGGCTCAATAATGCAGGAGCTACTTATCAACGGATGGCCACTACATTATTCCACGACTTGATACATAAAGAGATTGAAGTGTATGTGGATGACATGATGGTGAAATCAGAGACAAGAATCAGACATATAGAAGCACTAGAGAAGTTCCTTCAGAGAGTTAACAAGTATAACTTGCGACTGAATCCCAAGAAATCTGTGTTTGGGGTAACATCAGGAAAATTGCTGGGACATAAAGTAGGAATGGGAGGAATAGAGGTAGACTCTGATAAGATCAAAGCAATCACCGAGATGCCTGCACCAAAGACTAAGAAAGAAGTTAGAGCATTCCTCGGGAAAATTCAGTACATCAGTCGGTTCATCGCCAAGCTGACATCAGTGTGTGAGCCTATCTTCAAACTGCTGAGAAAAGACCAGCCAGTGAAATGGAATGAGCAATGTCAAACAGCCTTCAACAAGATCAGAGACTACTTGGTAAAGCCTCATGTATTGACACCTCCAAGACCGAGCAAACCTTTGGTATTGTATTTGGCCATATAATCAGAAGCATTTGGGCAATGATGGTACAGGCAGATGAGATGGGGGTAGAGCACGCAGTCTACTATCTCAGTAAGAAAATGCTCTCATACGAGGCTCGCTATCAAGAAGTAGAGAAGATCTATCTAGCAGTGGTATGGGCATCCAGAAAATTGCGGCATTACTTCCAATCTTACAAGATCTAGGTGGTAGAAAAGAAGAATCATTTGAAGTATCTGCATTCAGTGCCTTCGCTAGTGGGGAAGTTGGGCAGATGGTTAATATTGCTGACAGAGTTTGACATTGAGTACCTCACTTCCAAAGTAATCAAAGGGCGAGCAGTAGCAGAGTTCCTGACATTACAACCTATTGAAGGGGATCAGTATAAGTTTGAATTCCCAGATGAAGAGATCCAAGCAATAACAGTTCAAGAATGGAAGATGTATTTCGACGGAGCAGTGAATTACAAAGGAGCCGGAATTGGGATCGTGATAGCGACCCCCGAAGGAGAAACCTTGCCTATGGCCAATAGGTTGACGTTCAGAGTGACTAACAACATGGCTGAGTATGAACCATGTGCTTTTGGATTGACTGCACTGATAGCCTTGAAGGCTGAGAGCATGGAGGTCTACGAAGATTCGATGTTGGTAATCCGACAGATGCAGGGAGAATGTGAATTGAAGGAATAATGGTTGAAACCTTACCTCTTTCACCTCATAAAGTTGGCACAAGCTATCCCCGATTATAAGTTTCAGCACTTGCCGCGAGAAGAGAATCAGATGGCAGACGCATTAGCTACACTTGCAGCGACTTGGGAAAATCCTGAGAAGTTAGTGATGAGACCATTGGTACTAACAACAGCAAGCAGACCCGTTTATGAGATAGAAAGAGTCTTGGAAGTGGAGACTGACGATGGTAAACCTTGGTATCATGACATTCAAAGGTATTTGGAACACGGGGAACTCCCGGAAGAAGCAAGCAGAATAGACAGAATAGACATTCAGAAGTTGGCTTCACAGTATGTGATTTTAAAGGGAGAGCTATACAAGAGGCAAGCCAATGGCATTCAGCTGAAGTGTTTAAGAAAAGAAGAAGCTCAGAGGACAATGGAAGAAATACATGCCGGGGTATGTGGACCGCACATGAATGGGTTGAATTTGTCTCACAAAATTGTAAGACAAGGCTTCTACTGGTCGACCATGGAAGCTGACTGCGCGAAGCTGGTAAAGCATTGTCACGATTGCCAAGCACACGGTAACTTGAACCATTTGCCGCATACAGAGTTGCACGGGCTGTCAGAGCCATGGCCTTTCTCAGCATGGGGAATCGATATGATCGGAGAAATTCGACCGCACGCATCGAATGGACATCGCTTTATAGTAGTGGTAGTAGACTACTTTTCAAAATGGGTGGAAGCCGAGTCATTTCGCAACGTCACAGCAAAGCAGATGGCAAAGTTCATAGCTCAGAATCTCATATGTCGATATGGTATGACGCATCATGTGGTTACATAAAACGGAGTTCAGTTTCAAGGAGAAACAAAGGCTATGCTGCAGAAGTACGGAATAGGCCATCACAAGTCATCACTTTACAAGCCGCAGACGAATGGGGCAGTCGAGGCAGCCAACAAGACAATAAAAATGATATTAGCCAATATGATAGAGAACTGCAAGGATTGGGCCGACAAACTACCGTACGCCCTGTGGGGGTACAGAACATCAGTGAGAACAGCAATATGAGCCACACCTTACTCTTTAGTCTATGGAATGGAAGTAGTACTGCTAGTGGAAGTTGAGATACGATCCATGCGGGTATTAGCAGATGCAGAGTTTCCAGAATAGGAATGGGCCTCGCAGAGATTTGAGCAGTTGGCATTGCTCGATAAGAAGAGAATAAAGTCCTTACATCACATGCAGTTATATCAGAAGAGACTAGCCCGAGCGTTCAACAAGAAAGTGCATCCCACTAAGATCACAAAGGGTGATTTGGTACTTAAACAGTCAAGGCCGTCGACAGCAGACCCAAGAGGAAAGTTCAGACCCAACTGGGAAGGACCCTACATAGTGCAGAAGGTGATGGGAAATTGAGCAGTGAGACTGTCAGACTTGGAAGGGAATGAGTTCACTGAGCCGATCAATGTGGATAGATTGAAGCAGTACTTTTCCTGAGGGAAAGAAGACCGAGCAGTCACCAAAGGAATTAGCAAAAGACCTAACCCAATGGAATATGAAACTCATTCATGCATGCATACATACACGTAATGTATTTTGCACTCTTTTGCGTGTTTGTTTTGTTTTGTATTCACAGGTTTTGAAGAAGAAAAAGAGAAAGCGGCAAAGACAAGCCAATCAGAAGCAGCGACAGCACAGTATCAGTTTTAGGTAGGAATCCTGGGGTGAGGCCCACATCAGCAGTTTTGGGGATGCGTCCCAGGGTCGTGACCCACAATTAGCATCAGTATCAGTCTTGCCGGGTATGGCACTCTGGGGGCGAGGCCTACATTAGAATTAGTATCAGTCTTGCTGGGTATGGCACTCTGGGGGCGAGGCCCACATCAGCATCAATATCAGCTTTGGGGATGAGTCACGGGGGTGAGGCCCACATCAGCAGTTTTGGGGGGCGTCTCAGGGTCGTGACCCATATCATCAGCTTCAGTTTTAGGATGCGTCCCATGGTCGTGACCTACATTGTCAGCGCTATTGGGATGTGTCCCAGGGTCGAGGCCCCCGTTGTCGGTTGCAGTTATTGGGATGCGTCCCAGGGTCGATGGCCCTCTGCATCATCAGTTTCAGTTTTGGGATGTGTCCCAGGGTCGTGACCCATATTGTAAGCGATATTGGGATGTGTCTCAGGGTCGAGGCCCCCGTTATCGGTTGCAGTTATTAGGATGCGTCCCAGGGTCGAGGCCCACTGCATCATCAACTCAGCTCGAAGCAGCAGGCAAGTCAGGTGGCAGCTGGCGAGCCAGGTAAGTAAAAATGCATTGCATAACTTTGATAGGATTGTCATTGTCACACACTGCACAAGTCTCATCAAAGTGGGGGCGACTGTAGGCACTGTATTTTTGCATGTAAGTCCCGATGATGAGTCTCATTTAGAGGTACTACCTCTTAAGTTGCGGAAATCGAGGGAAACGAACGTCGGAAGGGAAAAGTCAGAAGTCAGTACTTTGTAAGATTTTTTATTCGTTTGCTTATCCTCAGGTTCGCTTGTTGGAATTTTGTTTTAAAACTTGTCATTGGCCCAACCCCTCCCCCCCCCCCCCCCCCCGCAAACCACTTATCATTGGCCCAAAACCCTTGCAATCTACACCAAGCCCACACATCATGCCACACGCCCACCTAGCCCACAAAGCCAAGCCCACACGCCCACCAACCCAAGCCCACACGCCCAAAGACACAAAATCCCTCCCAAAAATAAAACAAATCACCTACCTAAATAAAACAAATCAAATATATCATCTTCCTAATCAAGTCAAATCATGTCCCTAATTAACTAGATATTTTCCTTGTGAGATACTAATTATGAGATGTCAACATTGATTACATGATTCCTTTCCTATTCACACAAGGGAAACCCTAGCCTTTGTCTGTAAAAAGAGACACAAACTCAACCCTCACCCTCTCCTAGTTCACGCCCAAGGCAAAAGAAAGAAGCAAAGAAATAATTCTCTCTTCTCATCCTCTCATCACCGAAATCATAACTCCTAAACACCATCATCACCGAAACCCCTCCAAAACAGCAAACATCATCACTGAAACAGTCACTAAATTCCTCACTACCACCATCATAAAAAATAGTCCTTGAAGCAGCCCTCCATTCACCGAAAACACACACCCAAATAATAGCTTAAACCACCGAAAATCATAGCCCAAAACAGTCCCTGCAGCCACCAAAAAATAGCCCCTGAAACTGCACTGCAATGACCGAAAATCACCCATAAAACTGCACTGCATCCACCAAAAATACACCAAAAAAAACAGCAGCCTAAACACCCTCAAACAGTGGCCTAAACTACCGAAAACAGAGACCAAAAAAACTGCACCTCAAGACACCCTAAAACCATAAAATAGCAGTCCAAAAAACCCCCTAATTTACCGAAAATGACAACCAGAAAACAGTAGTAAAAACAGAAGAAACAGCGACCCAAAATAGTGAAGCGACGAATGAAAATATAAAATCAGTAAGCCGAAAGAGTTGCGGAGTTTTAGCCCTTTCGACCACCGCGTAACGCGCTTCCAAGAGGCGACTCGAGAGGTTAGACCTGAGGGCACTCTTCTCCATTTATTTCCGCTTATTTCTTTTATTTTGTTAATATTTTTGTGCATGAGTATTGTTGATTAATGAATTCTATGGCTATTGGATGAATGGAAAATGTGTCGTCTCTTGTGGTATATAGGATGGAAACCCATACGTAAATTCTGTAGCCGAATCTGGATGGACGGTAGTGTGATCTGTACTTGGGATACAACTTCACGTACCACTTGAGCAAACAGCACATATTTCGCTTTATTTTATCTTGTTCATTTATTATTCACATTTTATATTCCATCATTTACTTTCTGCACGTTATTTGTTTATGTATTGATGATATACTGCACATGGGCAAATCAAGTTGGATTAAAGGTCCTCCATCTTGAGGGATAAAAAGCCTAAGGGCTACCTTTGTCACGACATTTTGCCGCGCCGGATGAAGTATGTTTGATTGAATGTGAGATATATTCAATCGGACATACGAAGTCACATATCATTGTCTTGTTTATTTGTATGCATTGTAATGTCATGTGCATGGGAAAATCAAGTTGGATTAAAGGTCCTCCATCTTGAGGGATAAAAAGCCTAAGGGCTACCTTTGCCACGACGTTTTGCCGCGCCGGATGAAGTATGTTTGATTGAATGTGAGATATGTTTAATCGGACATACGAAGTCCCATATCATTGTCTTATTTATTTGTATGCATTGTAATGTCATGCGCATGGGCAAATCAAGTTGGATTAAAGGTCTTCCATCTTGAGGGATAAAAAGCCTAGTGACTACCTTTGCCACGATATTTTGCTGCGCCAGATGAATTATGTTTGATTGAATGTGAGATATGTTTAATCGGACATACGAAGTCCCATATCATTGCCTTTATTTTTATTGCATTGTAATTTAATTCACATGGGCTTATTATGTTGGTCTAAAGGTTCTCTATTTGAGGGAAGAAAAGCCTAAAAGGCTACCTTTACCACGATACTTTGTCGCGCCTTTTATTATTCCGTTATTTGCTTTCTGTATGCCATCTCCTTGTTTAGTCATGCATCATAGTGTAATGCGCATGGGCAAACCAAGATTGGATTAAAGGTCCTCCACTTTGAGGGATGAAAAGCCTAAGGGCTACCTTTGCCACGACGTTTTGCCGCGTCGGACAAAGTACGTTTGATTGAACGTGAGATATGCTCAATTGGGCACTCGAAGTCCTATATAGATGTGGGCATAAGTCGCATCTCTCCTCTTTCATCCTTATTATCTATCTCTTGTCTGTACCGCATCATTGCACGTTTATTTCGATGTACAATTACCTCTTTAGTTATCTCTTTACACTATGCACTTAATTGTCTCTCTTTATTATGCATGATTGTACAATTATTATTTACTTGCGTTTCCGTATTCATAAATATAATGTGTTTATGAAACTATATGCTTGTCGTTATTCCGATTTACTTTTATGCATGCAAACTTAGATATAGGTTATATGCAGACTTAGAGATGAGCTTTATTTTCATGCATCTGAACTTAGAAATGGAATACTCTTAGAAATATATATTGCGTAGATTCGATTAAATTATTGCACAAATCATTTCATTACAAGTGGCATAAGTAAGGGACCATTCCGAACCCAACGGTTTGAGGTCTTCCCTTGCGAGGGGTGAGTGCGGCCTTAAATTATTTTCCCGGTTCACACCGGGTGGTGACTCCATGTTATTTCTCCGATTTATTTCTCCTGCAGGCTATTCCGTACTCCCAACTAGGCCACGAGCCTAGAACAGCATCGCCAATTTCTGTGTCCTACACTAGGCATCATCAAGAAACACACAAAGAAAATCATAAAATCCATCAGTGTTGAACAGTCCAATTGGTTTCTGGTGTATGTTCAAGTTCGCCCAAGATAGTACTGTAAAAATTTCCTCCATCGTACCCAAGCCACCTGGCAAAGCAATAAAAGCATCAGCACGGTTAATCATTTCCACAAGTCGCTCAAACATACCTGGCACGATTAGTTCCTCTCTGTTTGATAATCCGATAAGATTCGCCTCGACCAAGGGTTTTAATCTTGAGACGTATTCAAGAGCCTTAGATATGTCATCCAAAGACTCCTTACTCAAGCCATCCCTAATGAATTTAATCTTATTTTCACGGTTATCAGACATCATTCCTAAAGAACGACAACGAGTATGACATGTCATGCGAGCACATTTATTACAAACACCCATTCTTTTAGCTATTCTCTTTTTAGCATAGGTGTTTTTTCCTAAACCAGATGGATATGAAACAAAAGAGTTAGAAGACTCACATGCCAATCGGACCCGTGCTTCAATAATCCAACGAATGTCATTATGAATACCTTTGTTCATCAGAAGTCTCATTCGTTCCAACCGAGCTTTGTAGACTTTTATCAGAGAATTTTGAGGGGGAGACAGAAATTACTTGTGAAGATTTGAGAGAACTTCTTCCATCCTGAAATGTGACTTTACCTACAAAATTAAACACACAAAAATTAAAACACACACCAAATCACAATATATACACAAATTGCATGGGTTGCCTCCCTGCTAGCGCTAAGTTTAAAATCATCAACTAGACATGATTGCCCGATCGTTAGACTGGATCTGAAAGTGTGACACTTTCTTTTTATCGCTCAATTGATTCTCCCTAGTAGTTCTTGACACGCTTTTTTTTAACCTCGAATGTTTTGTTGGAGTTGGGATCATGTAACTCAACGGCTTTATCTAGTAAAAACTTGGTGATTAGGAATGGATCTGACCACCGTGATTTTGGCTTCCATGGGAAGGGTTTTAACCTTGATTTGTTTAACAGTACCCTCTGTCCTGGTTCTAGTTATATGGGCATTAACTTCTCATCATGTCTCTTCTTGGCCTTTTCTTTGTATAGTTTGGCATTCTCAAACGGTTGTATGTGAAATTCCTCCAATTCTTTGAGCTGGTGGAACTGTTTCTCTTCTGTTGCTTGTAGTGCAAGAATAAGCTTCTTCAGTGCGCGGTACATTTTATCTTCAGGCTCCACAGACAGTTGACATGCTTTTAGTTTGTCAATGGAACTTTGTATTGCATTGGAGTTTTGGATTGTACTATTTATCACATCAAGTCTGAAACATTCCTCCTTCTCATCATCCAGGAAATTCATGGCTTTGAAAACATTGAATGTTACTTCTTGGTCATGTACCCTCATGGTTAGTTCTCATTTTTGTACATCAATAATGGTTCGACCTGTAGCTAAGAATGGTCTCCCGATGATGATCGGCACGTTTTCATCTTCTTTCATATCAAGGACAATAAAATCTGCTAGGAAAATGATTTTTTTAATTTTGACAAGCACATCTTTAACTACACCTCTCGAAAATACGAGCGTTCTATCAATAAGTTGTAGAGAGACTGATGTGGACATTATTTCTCCAATTTGCATTTTCCTGTAAATAGAAAAATGCATCAAGTTAACACTTGCACCTAAATCACACAAAGCCTTATCAAAGTCATGTTCTCATATGGTGCAAGGAACAGTGAAACTGTTAGGATCTTTCAACTTTGGGGGAAGCATCCTCTGAATGATGGCGCTGCATTCTTTTGATAATGCAACTGTCTCGTAATCTCCCAATCTTCTCTTTCGTGAAAGAATGTATTTCATGAATTTGACATAACTGGGCATTTGTTCCAAAGCTTTTGCAAATGGAATGTTAATATGCAGCCTTTTGAAGATCTCCAAGAATCGAAAAAACTGCTTGTCTAGTTTATTCTTCTGGAGACACTGTGGAAAAGGTGGAGGTGGAGTGAATCTTTCTTGATCTTTTTCCTTTGTTTTTTTCCTCCATCTGTGGAACTGCATCTTTTTGAACTTCTTCAATTGATGCCTTGATTCCAATATCTTTGTTGATTTCAGTACCATTTTTCAACATGATGGCATGACATTGCTCATTCCCCATGTTTCTTAGATTTGGTTCAGTGTTGCTGGGAAGGTTACCTGGCGGTCTGTAACTCTGAGCATTGGCCAGTTGTCCAAATTGATTTTCCAATGCTTTAATAGATGAAGTTAAGCTTTGATTCAATGCTGATTGGGCTTGAAACATAGCTTCATTTGATGCTGCTTGATTTTGACATCGTATTTTTTTAACTGGGCCAGCACTTCCGCTATTCCTGGTTCTTTTTCATGCTCCTGGTTTTGCTGTTGGAATCTTGGTGATTGATTGTTCCTATGTCCTGAATTGTTGCTCCATGAGAATTTGGAATGATTCCTCCACTCTGGGTTGTGGGTATTGGAATATGGATTGTTCCCCTGTCTATTGAAATTGTTGACGTAATTCACCATTTCTTTATGTTGGTTTGTCTCTGGTGCTCTTCCATATGGTGAACTTGTAGATCCAATATTGCCTTACATGCTAAGAGTTTCCATGAAATTGCATATCTGATCCAGCTTGGCATTCACTGCTGTGTTGGCTCCAGCTTTATAGATTCCAGGAATTCTTTGGATCATACTCCTTTCTGTTGGCCACAAGGAATTTTTGTTGGCCATTTCTTCGATTAGGTCTCAGGCTTGATCTTCTCCTTTTGCCATTAAATCTCCTCCAACAACATCATCAATTATGGTTCTCATCAGTCCAGAAAGTCTATTATAGAAAGTTTGGACTTGTAGCCACTTTGCAATCTCATTGTGAGGACATTTTATGGGAAAATTATTGTACCTTTCTCAAGCTTCGCAGAGAGATTCTGAGTCATGTTGCACAAAGGATGTGATATCATTCCTCATATTTGCAGTTCTAGCTGGTGGAAAGTACTTTGCTAGAAATTTGGTGGCTAGAGTGTTCCAAGTTGTGATGGAACCTGCTGGTAATGAATATAGCCAAGCCTTAGCTCTGTCTTTCAAGGAATATGGGAAAACACGCAGTCTCATTGCTTCTTCAGTGGCTCGGTTGTAATTAAAAGTGTCGTAAACTTCTAGGAAGTTGCTGATATGGGCATTAGGATCTTCAGTTGCATTCTCCCCAAACTCAACTGATTGTTGCATCATCTGAATGCATGTTTTGATGTCACGCCCATTTGATGGTAAGGGAGGAAGTACAATACAGGAAATGAAGCAGTCAACCACCAGAATGGTTCGGTCTTGAATAGGAATTGGTGGTGCAACCTCCAAAGGTTCAGGTTCCATGTTGATCAGTGCTTCTTGGCCCTCTCGCCTTTCCCTTCTCAACTGTCTGATGGTTCTTTCAATCTATGGGTCAAGCGGTCGGATTTCAAAGCTTCTGGTTCGTCTCATGTAGTGTCTGAGAACCTGAAACACAAGAAAACAAAAACAATAAGTAAAAAGAAATTAGATACAAGTAAATGTATCTAACCTCAAAATTAATAGTAAAAGATAAATAAGTCCCCGGAAACGGCGCCAAAAACTTGACTGGCGTAATCACACGCATATAACGCAAGCGCACGTATCGTTCAAGTAGTATAAAAAATATCAATCCACGAGGACTTAATACCTAAGCTATTAATTTATGAAGCCAAATTTTTACAAGTATCTAATGGATTGATTGTTTGATTGGAATGGTGACTTTAAATTAAAACAAGTAAATAAAATGGATCGAAAGCAAATTAAGTGAAATTCAATATTAAGAAACTATCCAAGGTTGTGAATTCTTCCAATATCTTTTTAAAGATGAAGTGGTTATTTTAGGTTTATGTGATATATCAGTTTATTAACCTGGAACATGAAATTATGTAAAAGCCACTTCCAATTGTCAGATAGAAATACTAGTGTAACTTAATTAATCATATTCCTATATCAACCAAGTTTTCCGAATTCATTAAGATTAAGTTCCAATTATGGCTACCCCCGTCTGACAGGTATATTCTTATCCTGTAAGGAAATCTATTAAAGGGTTATATATCCTCAAGGAAGATCGTGGGCTATTGAGTCTATGGCTTAAACCTAAAATCCTTTTTCCAAGTTCATTTTAAGTTTACCAGATCAGTCTTATTAATGGCCAGTTAACAAGAAGCATTAAGACTAAGGCTCAATAAATAAACTTTTATATTACCCAAACTGTAAATTAACCCATTATAAACCGGTGATATTGGAATTCATCACAACCCCAAATAACGGACTTAGTTACGACATATATTTACGGCTAGTAAAAGCTTAAATAAAATAAAAGACATAAAATAAATGCTGAAAAGTAAATGCCGGAAATTAAAAATTTAAAAGTACAATAAAAGAAAATGTTGGGGGTTAGAGGATTCACTTTTATCACTATTTTAGATATCTCCCTTATTATAATATATAAACTTTGCGTGATAATTACCAACCAGCCATATAGGCGGTATCCTGATTAAGTCAAATTAATAATTAATTACCGACCGACCAATCAGGCGGTATCTAGTTTAGTCAGGTTAAAACCAATTTCATTAAGTCCAACCGACCAGTAAAGCGGTATCATCTTTAAGTCAGGTTTTAAATAGTTTATATATTATAATTAAGGGATATTAATCTAAATAATAGTAATAAAAGCTTTACCTTTTACCCCATCATGGGGGAGTTACCCCTTCATTGCGTAAAAGTAAATTGCTGAAAAGTAAAGAAAGGAAAGTATTGCGCGTAAAAGTAAATTGCAGAAAGTAAGGACTGGAATGTAAAGAAAAGAAAGTGCAAATGCGAAAATTAATTACTGAAATCTGTAAATAAACAAACAAGATACAATCTTCACAGTATTCTTAAGGAATTACATATAAGAAAGTATCAATTGAAATGGAAAATTCGAGCTGAATTTATAGGCGTTGATAAGCCTTGGCGTCGCGACGCGCTTGATAAGTGCACAAAAGTGTACTTAGAACACTGCTAACTCATCTTTATTATCATATGTTTTAATTTTAATTAGAGTCATTTTGTGCTTTGTTAATAGGAAGCAATAGATCAAGGATAATGGAGCAATTGAACATGTTTAGAGCCTAACAGACGTATCAGACGCACTCGGGAGCATCAGCCTCGCACTGAATTTAAAAAGGCTATAATTTTTTTATCTAGAAAGAGTTACGAGACCCATAATATATCGATTTACATGTAATCGATGGGATCTAGTCAATTGTAGTCACTGCAAAACCGTTTCCAGGATGCTGTTTGTGCGTTTTTTAAAGTAATTTAGGGTTCCAGGACTTTTCTATATAATTCCAACTTCGTCCTAAACCCTAGAAGAGGAGAAAATCAGAGAGAAACATAGGAGAAACACACAAAAGAGCCAAAAATACAATTCATAGATAGGAAGAACGAAGAACTTCAAGTAAATCATGACGTCTCTCCAATCTATTCAAGCTGCATCTCTTTCATCCATTGAGAACCCATCTCCTAGGTAAAGCTAAGGATGAACTCTTGTATTTTAATTTCTATATTTATGTTGTTGATTTCTTAAGGACCTTTTAACGTTTAATATAATTGATGGTTGTTATTTTCTATTATCTTTCGATTCTTGAATCCAGAAATTATGTTTTGTCAAACTCCCATATAGTTCCAGTCATGATTCTTCTATGTGTGATTTGCGAATTTAATTGTGACTGGTAAAAGTCATTTTATGTGTTGGTCTTCTGCTACAGTATTGCATGAGGGTATATTGTCGACGTTAGATAACCCGTAACGATGACTTTTGTGTGCTGTTAACATAGAGAAAATAACCATTGATTAACTTAGAATTTAATAGGAGTGGAATTGAATATTTTCTGATTGTTGGTTTGGGATGTAAAACCTTCAATTGAGTAATAACAGGAATCAATAACTGAATATAGGAGTTTGATACAAGAGGGATTCTCGATGCTTTTCTATATTTCTCTACTGATAAAATCCTGCAAACTTTTCTACAGTTTTTACTTTAATTATCAATTTATTCATTTTCTTTATTTAAGTTACTGTTAAAGTTTTTGTTTGAGTAAATTAGTTCATGTAACCATCTCTCTGAGGAATCGACACCCCAGCTAGACAGCGATAACCGCAAGTTATTTTTGGGCGTAATCAAAATTTGGTGTCGTTGCCGGGGAGACGGTTTACAAGCAAGAAGAGCAGGTTTGCTTGGTCAACAACAAAGCGGTAACTTCGTTCTATATCTTTTTTATTTTATTTTATTTTATTTATTTTACTTATTTTAATTATTATTTTTATCTAGTTATTTAATTTTTAATTTTTAGTTTTTATTTAGATTTTTATTTTTAATTAATTCTTTTTAATTTTTGTTTCTAGTCTTTTATTTTTGTGTTTATTTATTTTATTTCAAGTTTATATTTTTATTGCTTATTTTATTTTATTTTTGTTTTGTTTCTCGTATTACTTGAGTTTAATAGCATGTCTAGATGTAGAGATAGATTTGGTAGATTTGTTAAGGCTGAAAAAGAAGACCCAGACTCTGAACACATATTTGAAAATCTTTTTTCCACACCATCCGCGTCTAGCGCACATAATATGAGTGAACATGAGAGACCACCCAGAAGGACTCTTGAAGAGTACCTCCACCCCACTCGCACAGTTACACCATCATGCATAATGTTTCCCCCTAATGCACCACATATAGACTTTAGGCCTGGAATGATACAGTATCTTCCAACTTTTCATGGTTTAGAGAGCGAAAATCCTTATGTGCACATTAGGGAGTTTGAAGAGGTAGTAGCAACCTTCTATGACCGGTTTGGAACCACTGACACAATTAGACTTAAGTTCTTCCCTTTTGCCCTTAAGGATAGAGCTAAGGGCTGATTGTATTCTTTAAGACCGTGATCAATAGGATCATGGGGCTAGATGACCTAGGCATTTTTTTGACAAATACTTCCCACACCATAAGACTAATTCCTTGAAAAGACAAATCTCCACCCTCTCCCAGAGAGACAGTGAGACTCTTTATCAAATGTGGGAGAGGTATAAGGAGTTGTTAGCTAGTTGCCCTCGCCATAGATATGAGAGTTGGCGCTAAGTAAGTTATTTCTATGATGGACTGACCCTTAGGGAACGCCAATTCGTTGAGACAATGTGCAATGGTGAGTTCATCCGAAAAGACCCTGATGAGTCGTTCGAGTACTTAGATAACCTAATGAAGAAATCTCATACATGGACTGGACCAAATGCCTTGGATAACACTGATATGACACACAATTCTTCTAGCAAAAGCCCACACCACTTTACGGAAGAGGATAGTCTTAAGGCACATGTTGAGCCATTAACTAGACAGATAGGAGCCTTACAAGCCAGAGAATCAGAGATAGCAAGACCATACATTCAGTCACCCACCTAGAACCCCAAGAGTGTCCGGTATATGGTGAGATGAGAATGACATATGAAGAACCATGCCATTCATTAGGGACGTATCAAAAGCCTTATACATTCTACTCAGACATCTATAATCCTAGTTGGAGGAACCGTCCCAACCTTAGTTAGAAGCAGGAGTCTCATCAGCCGAGTCAAACACCACCACCTAGAGGTTATAGTGCTCATCAGTATCACATACCTACCGTTCCTATGAATTCTTTAGAGGATACTATGCGAGCATTCATAGAAGCCCAGAAAGCAACTGTAGAGGCCCAGAAATCATTTGTGGAGACCCAAAGTAAAACCAATCAAAGGATTGAGTCATTGATAGCTTAAGTAGCTGAAGACCATAAAGAGATTAGGAGTCAAATCTCTAAATTGACTAATGTCCTTAGTGTGCAAGAACAATGAGAATTCCCATTTCAGACTCAACTAAATCCACAAAGGCAACACATGGCACAGGCTGATCATGAGGTATCCAGTATAAGAGGTGTTAATTCCATAATCACTAGGAGCAGTAACGAGGTATTAGTGCAGCACATGCCCAACACTGTAGGTGACCCTAAGGACAATAGTGCTAACACATCTCAGGAAGAACAAGTGCCACATTTCCCAATTAGAGTACCTTTTTCCTCAAGCACTTAACATTTTTCATGTTGAAAAACAATCATAGGGTGAGGATGAGTGTCATTACTCATACATGCTAGAAACAGTCATGCCAGAAATATCATCTCTACAACCTGAATCAAATCCTCCTGAACTAAAACCGGTCCCAAAGAACCAAAAAATGAGGAAAATGAGAGTTAATGCTCAATTAAAGATGATACATGTAAGGTTAGAAAGGAGATTGAGCCAATTTTTCCTTTTGAGGAGCCCAAGATTTCAAAAATCTCTGGACTCAGGAGGATCCATAATAGACTGCCACAACTAGTCAAAAATCTTGTCTCATGCCTTCATCAATACGCTAGGTAGAAACCACCATAACAACCTAAGTGGTTACGTCTGGCTAAAGACGTTAAACTTAGCGCTAGCGGGGAGACAACCCTTGCATCTGCATTTTATTTTATTTTATTTTATATATTTTATTTTATTTAGTTTTATATTATTGTGTGCTAACTACATGTTTACTTTCTCTGTTTGCATGAGTGTTTATGCAGGAGTTAGCACAACATACACAACCATACAACTAAAGTCTCACCAGCAGGAACCTAATCAACTCTGCGCCTAGTAGTGTTGTTCATTAACCATTTTTTCTTTATATTTATCTTACATTGAGGACAATGCAAGTTTTAAGTGTGGGGGTGTATGCATGCACATGATAATACCTGTCATAAATATATTTTATTCTATTTAAAAAATCAATTGTTTTGTTTTGTTTTGTTTTTTGTCTTTGATAGTTAAGCATAAGTCCAATAATGATATTGTTTGTTTTAGGATGAAATCTTAGAAATGATAAGTCCTTTAATGCACTTTTATCTGATGCTTTGAGTAGTTTATCTATGTTAGACTTGTAAACACTTAATTATAGGTTCTTAGCAGTGAAAGCCTGAGTAGTTAGTAAGGTAACTAGTTGAAGAAATTGCATGTCGATGAATGACTGTTTGTTTAGATGTCTATCCTGAAATGCTAGTGTTATGATGTGTGGTATGGTTAAAAATAAAAGAAAGAGTCTCTAAAGAAAGAAAGTAAACCACCTATAACCGATAAGCGTGAAGCTACCCATGGGCGAGTATTAAAACCACCATGAAGATAAATGTTACCTTAAAGGGTAGGTGTGTTGAAAAAAAAAAGAAAAAAAGTTCAAAACGAAAAGCAAAAAGAGACAAGACAAGAAAAGAAAAAGAAAATCATACCATGTTGAGCAAAGAAAAGCAACTATAGAGTTTAATTGAGATATCTAGGTTAGTTTGGCCCATCGATCCCAATTTTTAAACAAAATCATTGAGTTGGCTTACCTGGGAATAAAGCTGTGAATGAACCGTTATACACACACACTGTGAGTCTGGCTTAGATGATTTATTGAAAGACTTGGATTTGAGTTATGTTGAGTACTTTGAAGGTTCTCTGGTTTCATTACTAGGCATTCTTTGAGGACAACAATATGTGTAACTATTGGGACTAGTTTGTTTTGTTATTTTCATTTTGCATATTTTCATGTGTTTTAAATGACGTTTGTGGGTGTCGTCGCTGTAAGCCCTCACGAGACTATAACTCATCAACTATGGACACCTAGGGATTTAAAGGCTTGTTGCATACGCTAAATGCAATCCCGATCCCTACGAAAAGGGCTTAGATAGTTTTTATTTATTTAGTTTTTATTTTATTTTACGCTTGAATTGCTAGAGACCGACAATAAGCTGGTTGGGGGTTGTGATAAGTGCACGAAAGTGTACTTAAAACACTGCTAACTCAGCTTTATTATCATATGTTTTAATCTTAATTAGAGTCATTTTGTGCTATGTTAATATGAAGCAATGGATCAAGGAAAATGGAACAATTTAACATGTTTCAGAGCCTAACAGACGTATTGGACGCATGAGGGAGCATTAGCCGCACACTGAATTTAAAAAGGCTATAACTTTTGATTTAGAAAGAGTTACGAGACCCATCATATATCGATTTACATGTACTCGAGGAGATCTAGTCAATTGTACTCACAGCAAAGTCGCCGGCACGTCGTCAGGTGCGAAACCGAGATCCAGGATGCTGTTTGTTCATTTTTTAATGTAATTTAGGGTTTCAGGACTTTTCTATATAAATCCAACTTCGTCTTCAACCCTAGAAGAGGAGAAAATCAGAGAGAAACAGAGGAGAACCAAACAAAAAGATCCAAAAACATAATTCATAGAGAGGAAGAACGAAGAACTTCAAGGAAATCATGACGTCTCTCCAATCAGTTCAAGCTGCATCTCTTTCTTTCATGGAGAACTAATCTCCTAGGCAAAGCTAAGGATGAACTCTTGTATTTTAATTTCTATATTTATGTTGTTGATTTCTTAAGAACCTTTTAACGTTTAATATAATTGATGGTTGTTATTTTCTATTATCTTTAAATTCTTGAATCCAGAAATTATGTTTTGTCAAACTCCCATATAGATCCAGTCATGCTTCTTCTATATGTGATTTGTGAATTTAGTTGTGACTGGTAAAAGTCATTTTATGTGTTGGTCTTCTGCTGCAGTATTGCCTAAGGGTATATTGTTGACGTTAGATAACCTGTAACGATGACTTTTGTGTGCTGTTAACATAGAGAAAATAACCATTGATTAACTTACAATTTAATAGGAGTAGAATTGAATATTTTCTGATTATTGGTTTGGGATGTGAAGCCTTCAATTGAGTAATAACAGGAATCAATAACTGAATATAGGAGTTTGATACAAGATGGATTCTCGATGCTTTGCCATATTTCTCTACTGATAAAATCCTGCAAACTTTTCTATAGTTTTTACTTTAATTATCAATTCATTCATTTTCTTTATTTAAGTTACTGTTAACGTTTTTGTTTGAGTAAATTAGTTCATGTAACCATCTCTTTGAGGAATCGACACCCCAGCTATACTGCGATAACCGCAAGTTATTTTTGGGCGTAATCAAAATTTGAGCGTAAGGATGCGCCAGCAGCTTTGCAGTGACTACAATTGACTAGATGTCCTTGAGTACATGTAAATTGATATATTATGGGTCTCGTAATGCTTTCTAGATCAAAAGTTATAGCCTTTTTAAATTCAGTGCGAGGCTGATGCTCCCGCGTGCGTCCGATACAATTGTTACGCTCTGAAACATGTTCAATTGCTCCATTCTCCTTGATCCATTGCTTCCTATTAACAAAGCACAAAATGCCTCTAATTAAGATTAAAACATATGATAATAAAGCTTAATTAGCAGTGTTCTAAGTACACTTTCGTGCACTTATCAGCACCGTAGATCTTTGCCACGTGTTGCGCGTCCTCCGAAGATGATGACACGTGTCCTGGCGGTATCGGCGGCGGCTGAATTATTGTGCTGAAATGGCGATGACATGGCGATTTCGATTGTCGGCAGCATGTGATGGTGACACGTGGCACGGCGCACGTTAGTAAGAATTGATGTGATGTTGACACGTGGCATGAGCATATTAGCAAGGAAAACTTATCTGATTGTGACACATGTCCGACGCATTTTAGCATACTCCAGCGCACGTTAGCGAGATCTGGCGCATGTTAGCAGTCGCGACGTAGAAGTGTTGAGCGTTGTGACGCCTAAAAGACAGTTTTGCCCT
Source organism: Zanthoxylum bungeanum (assembly GCA_019454045.1). Taxonomy (NCBI): domain Eukaryota; kingdom Viridiplantae; phylum Streptophyta; class Magnoliopsida; order Sapindales; family Rutaceae; genus Zanthoxylum; species Zanthoxylum bungeanum. The sequence goes on along the minus strand of SKCR01037001.1, from coordinate 59,538 downwards.
TTTTTTTCATTTTTCACTGTTTTGGCCCTGATTTGATTCCAGAGAGTCCCAAACCTTTATTTATCTGTAAAATAACACAAAACACATAAAAAAATTCACAAAACTCATGAAACTATACAAAATATTAGGTCAAATGAGTGGAAATAGTGATCTATTTACCACTCATCACCCACCACCTAAGAAAACCTTTGAGGCTACTTTTCATGCATTCATTGAGAAACAAGAAGTCATCAATAACCAAAATGTGCAAATATTGATTGATCTTAAAGATACTTTCTCCAAAATCATATATGTATCGACCATTAATGAGACATGAAAGTTTCCTGTAAAACCATAACCAAACCCCACGAGTCATTAAAACCCTCATGTGGGTAGTTCTGGTAGTTAATATATAGACCAAGTCAAATCTGTTATCACTCTTCGCAGTGATAAAGTCATCCAAAGACCCATTCTTGAACCTCGTGAAGATTCAGATTCTGAGGGTAATGAAAGGGTTGATGAACTATTACCTATCATTGATGATAACGATTTTTCTCAAGCACCACATTTCCTCAAGCATTGAAAACAAAGAAACTAAACCATTCATAAGAGATATATGAAATATTCAAACAGGTGAAGGTCAATATTCCTTCGTTAGATGCCATCAAACATAAACCATCTTATGTCAAATTTCTGAAAGACTTGTGCATCGTTAAAAAAAGGCATCAGGTAAGAAAGAAATCTTTTCTAGCTGAACAGGTAAGTTTCACTCTCTCAACCAATAATGTATTAAAATACAAAGACCGTGGTTGTCCAACTATTTCATGTATTATTGGAAATCACAAAATTGAACATGCATGGCTTGATCATGGAGCCAATATCATTTTGCTTCCATTTTCGATTTACCAACAACTTAATACTGGCGAATTAAAATAAACCTCAACTACTCTTTTACTTGTCGAAAAATTAGTCAAGGTACTGACAGGAATTGTGGAAGATATGTTATTACAGGTCGATAAATTCATATGTCATGTGGATTTTATTGCTTGGAAACATATCTTGTAACTGACAGTAGCTAATTCTTGTAATACTTGGTTGTCCATTTTAAGCAACAACTAATGCTTTAATTAATTGCATGAATGGAATCATGAATTTATCATTTGGCAATATGACATTGGAGTTTAATATTTTTAGCATGTGCAAACAATCATACGATTAAGACAGTGAAAATGAGAGCATGGAATTAATTGAATTAATTTTGGAAGAACATATTCACGGAAGTTTATCTGACTCTATGTAAATTTATACAACTAATTTTCTTGAATCAAGTAAGCAATTAGATTCGGATATTCCTAATTATTTTTTTACTTGATTCTACACATGTACTAGAAGATGATGAAAATAAATAAAATTTTGAGGAACTAAAAACACTAGAAGAAGAAAAACATGGGGAATCACCCAAATAGGAATTAAAGACTTTGCCAGAAGGATTGAAGTATGCATTTCTTGGAGATGAACAAACTTACCATGTGGTAATTTCTTCCTCTCTCACAAGCAATGAAGTAGGTAAGTTATTAAATGAGTTGAGAGAACATAAACTGACAATTAGATGGACTTTAAAAGACATAAAAGGCATTAATCATTTGATCTGCACACACATAATATATTTAGAAGATAATGCCAGGATATACCGTCAACCCCAAAAAAGATTAAACCCTCACATGAAACAAGAGTCCTTAAACTTCTTGATGTAGGCATTATCTACCTTATCTCCGATAGTAAGTGGGTAAGTCCTACACAAGTTGTGCCTAAAAAGTATGGAATAATTGTCGTAAGAAATGATAAAGGAAAATCAATTCCATCTCGAATCCCATCTAGTTGGCGTATGTGCATAGATTATAGAAAACTAAATGACGTTACTACACTACAAAAAATATGGCCTTTAGCATCGAAAACAATCGACGCCATAAGTCAGATGTTCGACGCCAACATTAAATAGCGTCGAAATATTTTGATGCCAAACTTAATGACCAGCGTTGTCACACGCGTATAACGCAAGCGCACGTATCATTCAAGTAGTATAAAAATTATCGATCCCACGTGGACTTAATACCTAAGCTATTAATTTATGAAGTCAAATGTTTACGAGTATCTAATGGATTGATTGATTGGATGGTGATTTTAAATTTAAAAACAAGTAAATAAAATGACGCGAAAGTAGGTTTAGGAAAATTCAATATTAAGAAACTATCTAGGGTTGTGAATCTTTCCAATATCTTTTAAAAGATGAAGTGGTTATTTTAGGTTTTTGTAATATATTGGTTTAATAACCTGGAAAACGAAATTCTGCAAAAGCCTATGTCGATGGTCGGATGCAAATACCCAGTGTAACCCAATTAATCATATGTATATGTCAACCAAGTTACCTGGATTCATTAAGATTAATTTCCAATTGTGGTTACCCCCGCCCGACAGGTTTATGTATATCCTGTAAGGAAATCTATTAAAGGGTTATGTATCCTCAAGGAAGATCGTGAGCTATTAAGTCTAAGGCTCAAACCTAAAATTCATTTGTCAAATTTATGTTAAGTTTACCAGATCACTCTTATTAATGGCCAGTTAACAAGAAATATTAAGACTAAAGACTCAATAATTAAACCATTATATTACCCAAACAGTAAAATAACCCATTATAAACCAGTGATATTGGAAATCATCACAATCTTAGATAACGGGCTTAGTTACAACACATATCTAAGGCTAGTAAAAGCTTTAAATAAAATAAAAGACATAAAGTAAAGGCTGGAAATTAAAAACATAAATAAAACAATAAAGAAAATGATGGGGGTCAGATGATCCACTATTAATATTTCAAAATTAGAAATCTTCATTATTCTCAATTTTACCAAATAATTAACCAGACCATAAAGGCGGTAATTTCATTTGTCTCAATTAAAAAAAATGACCATATAGGCGGTGACAAGGTTATTACCTAAACAGACCATATAGGAGGAAACTACGTCTAAAATGTAAAACCGACCATATAGGCGGTAAATAAGGTTGTCACCTAAACCGGCCATATATGCGGTAACTAATTAATTCAAATTTTAATTAAAATAAGGGAGATTAATCTAATTCATTATATTAAAAGTCTCACATTTTCACCCTAGTAGAATGAGATTACCTGCTCATGCTGTAAATGAAAACACACAAAATTTTATTAATTAAATAAAAAGAAAATATAAGAAAACTTAAATAAATATACAAGATACTTTCATTTAGGTTTTCATGGAGAAATTCCTCCAAAGAAAGTATGGAAAATTTACAAATTTTAGCTTGGTATTTATAGGAAAATGTAAAGGCTTCCACCAATTTCTCCACCAATTGCACCACCAAACATGGTATCAAACATGACACCAAACATGGCACCAAATCCTCCACCAAACAGACAATTTTTATTTTTTTATTTTATTTATTTTATTTTATATTTTGAAAATGACTATAGTAATTACACAAAATATACTGGATTATTCATCAATTTTGGTATTGCAAACTTCAGAATTCGAAAATATTTAAAACTTCAAAGTTGTAGATCTTTGTGTCTTCTTTAATCTGGAGCTTGAATCAGCTCAATCGGATATTGGATGAAAACGTTATGGCCAAAATACCAAACTTGCGCAAAATTGGAATTTAGGACGCGTATAGTAAATTTCTGTTTTCGCCATTTTTTGCTCCGGATTCCATCGTTTTAGCCCCGAGTTGATTCCATTAAGTCTCGATACTTTATTTATATGTAAATCACATAAAAACACATCAAAAAATTTATAAAACATGAGAAATTAAACAAAATATTAGGTAAAATGGGCGGTAAATATTGATATATTTTCTGCTCATCACTTAGACACTAAATGTGGACGAGAATGGAAATTAGCGTCGAAATAGAGATTATCGACGCAAAAACCTCTTAGTTTGTGTCCAAAATATTTCGATGAAAAATAAGAGTTCCTGACGCTATAGTTCATATATTACAACGAAAGTATTCGACGCTAAAAATGAGACTTTTAGCGTCCCTTATTTTCGACGCTAAAAGAAATAAAAAATAATATTTGTATACTTTTAGCATCGAAAGTGTAATAATATTTTTAAACTTTTAGCGTCGAAATATTTGACGCTAAAAGTATATAAATAATATTTTTTTATTTATTTTAGCATCACCTACATTCGTCGCTAAAAGTTTAAAAATATTTTTTATAAAAATATTATTTTACATAATTTTACTCTAAAATATTCAATTTAATATTTTTAAAAATATTATTATTTCAAAAATAAATTACCAATTAATATCACAATTAGGAAATATTCTATTAATTATTTTATTATTATAATAAAAATTTATTAAAAAACAAAATACATAGTATATTAAAACTATTTGTTCTGAATATTTATACAAATGGAAATAAAATTTATTACTGCTGTGATGGGGGGCGCTCGAGCCCGATGCACCCCGGCCGAGTGAGGCCTCCAACATCTCCTGGAAAGCCCGCATATGCTGGTTGAACTGCTCCAACTTATTTTCGTGGTCCACCTTGAGTTGTAGTAGCTCCTTCTGAGTCTTCTTCAGCTAGTCTTGGGTGGTGGCTAGCTGGTCTCCAATGCACGAGTCAGTATCCAAAGAAATAGTAGTGCGTGCAGATGACGTCAACTTCTTACGAGTGCCAAGACCGACGTAGTACGCTGTCTGGTTCTTGAAAACCAATTGCGACAATTGCTCATCTGATATCGGGTCAGACCATGTCTCCTGAGTTTGATGTTGGAGCTCCACCATTTCGTTCTGTTTAAAAAAAATTAAGTTTAATGTTATAATTTGAAAAGAAAAAATTAAATTTAAAATAAAAAATATTTTATTTTAAGAACTTAAACTTATATAGTAGCGTTCGGCTTCTTCATTGATCCATTTTTTCTTCTCATTGTAGTGCGTCACTCGGAAAAAATCTGGAAATGATTGCACCTCTATGGATGCTGATTTTCACCAGAGGTCCACAATCGAGAATCTGATTTGAATGGCACTAGCGAACCTGCAAAACAAGGGTAGTATGAACGGGGGTACTGCCTACCGGTGTGGTAGAAGCCGTAAGCTCTTCGACGCTCAAGTCAGTAAATGTGTTTAATGGTAATTGGGAGAATAAGGTTTAAAGTTACCTCAATCTCATTTTGTATGCCATGGGGGCGGGGTTTTGGTATTTCTTGGGTGGTATGCTGTAGAATTTGTGTAATGTTCGATCCCCCTTCCATGCCAAGATACTTCCCTTTTATAAGTCTTCTGATGTGGTGTTGTTTATCTCCTGACCGTTGGGATCTCTGTAACTGTAGATTTGATTTGATGATGGTGTTTAAGGCTATCTCCGTAACTGCTTACTTAATTGGTAGTATTTATGGGTTCAGATGTTTTTTTTTAATTGGTTATTGATGGTTGATAAGCGATGGGTAATGGGAGATGGGCTCTCGGCCTGGTTCTGGTTTTTTTAATAATGGGCTTTGGGTCTCTGGTTTCATGGTGAGCCCAGGGGTGAAAATATCGATCTTGTCCTCGGGCCTAATTTTGGCCCACACAGTTTGTCCTATACTCTCTAAGTTTAGAAGCCCTTGACTTGGAGAGTATGTACTGATGGACGGACTAGGTTGTGGAGTGCTTTTATCGGCCCTGTTTGAGGCCCTAAGCTGTTGACCCGGTATGGTTGCTCGGAAAAATGTCCTTGGTTTAACTAAACCAGATGGAGGTCCCGTGGCCATGTTTTTCGGCATTGTCGTATGATCCGTGGGAAGATCAAATCTCTAATTGGGTTGGCATGAGTTTCGACATGTCGTATGGATTGAGGGGAGTCCATATATTCTTTTGACTCGATGAGAATCCGTGGGGAATGTACGTGAACGACTGTACCAGATGAGGGATCAGCAGTCACAGTCCACATATTTATTTGACACGACATGTCATATGGACTGAAAGAAGTCCATATCTTCTTTTGACTCGACAAGAGTCCATGGGGAATGTCCCCGATCGACCGAACCAGATGAGGTCCATGAGTCACTTTTACTCGACATGTCGTATGGATTGAGGGAAGTCCATATCTTCTTTTGGCTCGACAAGAGTCTATGTGGGATGTAACCGGTCGACTGAACCAGATGAGGTCCAGAAGTCACTTTCACTCGACATGTCGTATGGACTGAGGGAAGTCCATATATTCATTTGACACGAAAAGTCATATGGACTGAATGAAGTCCATATCTTCTTTTGACTCGACAAGAGTCTGTGGGGGATGTCCCATGTAGACTATGGGTGGCAATTTGGGTCATGATTCATTTATTCGTTCGATTCGATTCGCTTTAAAGCGAATACGGGTTTGAAAAAATGGATTCGTTTAATAAATGGGTCAATTCGATTCGATTTGTTTATTAAACGAATCGAATACGAATTTAAGCTCATTGATTCGTTTATTCGTTTATGATTCGTTTTATATTTTTTATTTACTAGTTCTTGTTAATTTTCAATTAAGATTCGAGAAATTATAGCTAATTATCATAGAAAAAATAATATGTTCGATATTTGGTGAGATTTTTTTTAGTAAATATATTAATTACATATTTTATATGTATATATTTATGAAGAATTAATGTAAATCAAGTATGGTAAATTATTTTATTAAATAATATCATTGACTAAACGAATAAACGAATATTCGTATTCGATTCGTTTAATAAATGAATCGAATACGAATCCTGATATTAGGATTCGTTTAATAAACGAATCGAATACGAATCCATCACATTTTGATTCGATTCGTTTAGGATTCGATAAAAATTCGATTCATTGATTCGTTTTGCCACCCCTACGGTAGACTTAACGAGATTAGGTTCAGGAGTCACTTTCACCCGACATGTCGTATGGACTGAGGGAAGTCCATCTATTCATTTGACATGACATGTCGTATGGATTGAATGAAGTCCATATCTTCTTTTGACTCGACGAGAGTCTGTGGGGGATGTCCCCGGTCGACTGAACCAGATGAGGTCCATGAGTCACTTTGGTCGACTGAACCAGATGAGGTCCAAGAGTCACTTTCACCCGACATGTCGTATGGACTGAGGGAAGTCCATATATTCATTTGACACGACATGTCGTATGGACTGAATGAAATCCATATCTTCTTTTGACTCGATAAGAGTCTATGGGGGATGTCCATAGTCGACTGAACCAGATGAGGTCCAAGAGTCACTTTCACTCGACATGTCGTATGGACTGAGGGAAGTCCATATATTTATTTGACACGACATGTCGTATGGAATGAATGAAGTCCATATCTTCTTTTGACTCGATAAGAGTCTGTGGGGGATGTCCCCGGTCGACTGAATCAGATGAGGTCCAAAAGTCATTTTCACTCGACACATCGTATAATTAAGATGTTCTTTAAGCCAAGACATTCGAATGTATTGTGTCGAGTGAGCATTCTCATTGCTATGCTTTTTATGTCGTTTCTTATTCGACACTAGGACCGCTTCTAGGTTTTTCTCTAGTCTTTTGATATAACCCTAGCATTATTTACGAGGTGTTTTGGCAGGAATTTGAGGTGCCAAAATGGAAGGATGTATAAGAGAGCTCTAAAGGTTCATTTGCCTCATTCTCAAAATTCTTCAGAGACCAAGTTGGGAGAGCTCTCAAGCCTTCAAGGTATTCTTCACAAACCCATCTCTTGTTCTTTATTATTCCTTAAACATTCATAATGTAGATTCAAGTTGTTCTTAGGTCAAATAGGTTGTTTGATCTTCCGAACCATAGATTTATTTTTGAATTTATGTTTGAGGGTTTTGCTCTTTAGGGAGTAGTTTTCTAAGGAATTTTAGTGTTTATATGCTTGTCGTTTGGAGGATGTCGAGTGAAGAATCCTTAGGCAGCCTAGGTGCTAAGATTGATGAATTTGTCGAATCATCCTCAAGTGAGACGAAAGTGGATGAAGTATATAGGGATTGGTCGTATCAGGATTTGATTGAAGCTGGGTTAATAACCGTAGCTGAATTATCCCAAGAAGTCCCTACCGAAGCTATTCCACTAAGGGTTTTACCAGCCATTGTAGAGTCGAGTGAACTACCTAGTAAAATTGAACCAACCAATCTGTTGTCGAAAAACCATGCTAGTCGAATGACTGGGAAACTATTGAGGGAGCTCAGGTGCAAGTTTAGGTTTCCTGATACATTGGAATTGAGGGTACCTCTGTCGAGTGAGAGAATTGACTACAAAGTTTCGGGGTGGATGGAATTCTATGTACGGCCATTCACTGATGGTTTGAGGTTCCCTATCCCAAGATTAGTTTGGGAAGTTTTAGATCATTTCGAGATTGCTCATTCTCATCTGATGCCCAATACTTGGAGGATTCTGATGTCGATTGAGTGTATGGCCTTCGAGTTAGGAGTGTTTTTTGAGGTGAATGATGTTTTAGCAACATACTACCTAAAAGAACATCTGAATGAGAAGGAAAGATATACCTTGTTTCTTTGCCAGAGGAAGAAACATTTAGTTACTGGATTGCCGACCAATGATAGGGGTAACTGGCAATCTGATTACTTCTTTATGAGAGGTGAGGGTATATTTGGTTCTTCTGGATCTGGTCGAATCCCAGAACATTGTATTTTGTCGAGTAAGTAGCGTTTCAATATTATATTCCATTTTCTAGTTTACTTATGAGTTGGAATAATCGTGAACTTTTGTCTTTGCAGATCCTTTACGAAACAGGTCATTTGACACTTCTAGTCGAACCATCTCAAACACCAAGACGATTTTAGCTCTGCCGGCTGAGGAAAGAGATTATAGAATCATCCTGGTCGAGGAGAGGTTAAGGGCGACTCTGTTGTGGAAGGATATTCACAATCGAGAATGTACCTTTCTGGCCTTTTGTAAAGACGTATTGCCAGTGATATCTTGTAGTTGGTCGTGTCATGAATTATATAGAGAGTCTATCTTTTTAAAGCCTCTAAATCCTAAGGAACTCTTATGCGCAGAGGACATGATGTCTGGTCTATACAAAGTAGCTTCACTCGATGAAATGAAGAATATGAGGAAGGTTTGGAAATTGAAGGTGAAAGAACCTGAAATCGAGAAGGTGGTAGAGCCTCAACCCAAGGATGTCGTATCGAGTGGGACTGTTGTGGAAAATGGGAAATCGATCGAAATGACTTCCGTTGGGAAGAAAAGGAAGGTTATCGCGAATGTAGAATAATATCTTGACAATGTTATTCTAAAGATTCCACGCGAGTCGACTGAGAGTTCCGACCCTTCAAGCATAAATTTATTTGTGGATGGGCTTCTTTTGGAAGGGGATGAAGAAAGACTAACGCAAATTGTTCTAGTGGAAACCATGAAGAAAGTAACGGCTCTAAACTATCAAGTACTTAGAATAAGATTTTCTTCATATTAATTAAACTATTGGTCGAATGGGTTCTAACTTGTTTCATTTTTAGGCACTGGAATGCAGCCTGTACATGCGGAAGTATGCAGAGTCGAGTCAGAAAAGGATCAATGAGCTAGAGAAAATGTTGTCAGTGGTAAGGAATGAGGCTTCAGAGCTGAAGTCGGGGCTGGCCGCTTCTCAAAGAAAGGAAAAATGGCTTGAAGGAAGTTAAGGCTAGTTTGAAAATGGAGAGGGAAACGTCTGAATTAAAGATTGACAGCTATAAGCAAAGTTTTGAGAGCGTGAAGAATAAGAATGAACAATTGCTAGAGAAAATGTAGGAAATTTCCATCGATTCCATGATGAAAGACATATATGATTTGTTGAAGGAATATCTTGCTGGGAGGTATGTCGATTGGAAGCCCGAGAAGTGGATTTGGGAGTATGGGAGACATATAGCTGGGCTTTCCTCGTCGAGTGAGGGCGATGAGAAGGAAAAATGTGATAGATATGAGTCGAAGAAGGATGAGGTGATGGAGATCGCAGTTCCAGAATTCGATACGGCGGTGATTGAAGTTCAGATGAAAGAATGAGAAGACATTGAGCCCACGGGAATTGAACCTGCTGCTCAAGAAGAAGAAGAAGTTCCTGCTAGTACTTCCGCGGCTGCTGATGATCAACCAGCCAGTGCTCTAGAAGTTTGATATTATTGCTAACCTAGTGTGTGTATTTTTTTTGGTTTTTGTACAATGAAAACTATTTTGTCGAATGAAAAGGAATTCCAAATGAATGAATCTTTATTCCAACCAGATGAATGATTTTTTGCATACAACAAATCTATTTATTTCATACTTTCAAAAGACATGCTCAAGAAGAAGAAGAAGTTTCTACTAGTACTTCCGCGACTGCTGATGATCAACCAGCCAGTGCTCCAGAAGTTTGATATTATTGCTAACCTAGTGTGTGTATTTTTTTTGGTTTTTGTACAATGAAAACTATTTTGTCGAATGAAAAGGAATTCCAAATGAATGAATCTTTATTCCAACCGGATGAATGATTTTTTGCATACAACAAATCTATTTATTTCATACTTTTAAAAGACATCTACGTACTGCATGCATATTTCGAGAAAAAAAAGACAACTTAGAAAGACAACTTAACATCGCAAACATCATCGGATGAATCGTTTGAGATGGACGGCGTTCTAACTGTTGCAGATGGGAGTTCCTTCCATAGTCTGTAGTTTGTAAGCTCCTCTCCAAATAATTTTGGTTAAGATGTACGGGCCCTCCCAATTTGGTCCCAGATTTCCATCTTCAACCTCCTTTGTGTTCTGAAAAACTCTGCGTAGTACCCAATCTCCTTCCTTAAAAGTTCTGCTCCTGACATTTTTGTTGAAGTATCTGGCCATCCTTTGTTGATGGGCGGCTAGTCAAATGGAAGCTCGGTCCCTTACTTCGTCAATTGTATCGAGACTGAAGTTCATGGGCTGTTGATTCGTTTCCTCATCGAGCCATTGGTAGCGTGGGGATGGGATAACTTCTTCAGTCGAAATTACTGCTTCCGTTCCAAATGCGAGTGAGAATGGGGTTTCACCTGTTGAAGAACGAGGTGTCGTCCTGTAAGACCGTAACACCCCCGGGAGTTCATCCACCCATGCACCTTTTGCCTTCTCTATCTCTTCTTCAAAGTATTCAGAATCGTTTTGTTAGACGACTCGGCTTGGCCGTTTGCTTGTGGGAAGCGCGGGGTCGAGAAGCTTAATTTTATGCCCCATTTTCTGCAAAAGTCTTGAAAATGATGGCTGTTGAAATGCGAACCGTTGTCAGTCACGATTTCCTTTGGTATGCCGAACCTACAGATGATATTCTTTCAAAAGAATGTTTGAGCCTCTTTGTCGTATCCTGGCGAATGATTCGGCTTCGATCCACTTCAAGTAGTAATCCGTCAACACAAGCATGTAGACTCGTTGGCCTGGGGCGGCTGGGAGTTTCCCAACGATTTCTATTCCCCACTTCATGAATGGCCAATGAGATAAGATGTGATTGAGCTTTTCTGGTGGGAGGTGTGTGACTGGAGCAAACCTTTGGCATTTTTTACACTTCTTAGTGAATTCAGCTGAGTCGGACCTCATTGTAGGCCAGTAGTAGCCTGTCGAGTGGGTTCGAAGAGCTAGGCTCTACCTCCAGAGTGATCCCCACACTCTCCCTCATGTAGTTCTGCAAATATATGATGCGCCTCGTCGTGTGTGAGGCATTTCAAGTAGGGTCCTAAAAATGACCTTTTTAGCAGCTGACCGTCGAAAATGGTGAATCTCACAGACTGTCTCCGGATTCTTCTGGCTTGGATTTTATCGTCTGGAAGCAGGCCTTCTTGCAGATATTTGATAATATGTGTCATCCAAGTGTCGACTGAATTCACTGAAGTGACTACCATTTCTTCCTTCCAAATAACTGGCCAGATCAAGTATACTATCGGTATTGAACGTGATTTGTCTCCCTCCATTATTGAACCAATGGTAGCCAGAGCATATGTTTGGGAGTTCTCGCTTCTTGGGACTTGGGTTATGGTAAATTCCTCAAACGTCGACTGAATATCTTTTACCTTTTGCAAGTAGGATGCCATCTGCGTACCTCTTGCGTGATACGACCCCCGGATCAGGCTGACAATCAACTGTGAATCAGACTTCACTTCTATCTTGGTAGCTCCGAGTTCTTTAGTGAGGGACAACCCTACTATCAGTGCTTCATACTCTACCTCGTTGTTGGTCACTCGGAAACCGTGTTTGACTGCTTGCTGTAGAACTTCGCCTTCTGGAGTGGTAATCATTATCCCGAGGCCAAACCCTTCTTGTTACTAGATCCGTCGACTGCAAGTTTCCATGGTATGGTCGAATGGACATAGCAGACTTCTATTCCAGCTACAGCCAATAGGCTGGGAGTGAAGTCGGCTATAAAGTCTGCTAAGGCTTGAGATTTGATAGCTGTCCTGGGCAAGTACGTGATGTCGTGTTCTCCGAGTTCAATCACCCACTTCATCAATCACCCAGATAATTCTGATTTATGAAGTATACTTCTTAACAGATACGTAGTGTATACAGTGATCGGATGTCCTTGAAAGTAAGGTCTAAGCTTCCTTACAGTCGTTATCAAAGCGACACCAACTTTTCCATTAGTGGGTAGCGTGATTCCGCTCCCAACAATACTTTGCTTACATAGTAGACTGAGAGTTGTGCTTCTACCTCTTTTCTGATTAGAACTCTGCACTGACCGCGTGTTCTGAGACCCCCAAATAGATAAATAGCCTCTCGTTTTCGATTGGTTTTGACAACAGAGGTGGTGCGGTAAGATATCGCTTGAGTCCTTCTAGAGTTTCTTCGCATGTGGGAGTCCACTCGAAGTTATTGGCCTTTTTTAAGGTTGTGAAGAACAAAAAAACTCTTGTCAGTAGACTTGGAGATGAACCTATTCAATGCTTCTATCCTTCCCGCCAGTCGCATGACATCTTTCAGGCTGGAAGGCGAGGGAATTTCGAGGATTGACTTGATATGGTCTGGATTCGCTTCAATTCCCCGTCGAGTGACTATATGACCTAAGAATTTCCCTGAAGCAACACCAAATCCGCATTTAGTAGGATTTAATTTCATTCCATACATGTCCATGATGTTGAAGGCTTCTTCCAGGTGCTCAAGATGTTGTTCTGATTTAGAAGACTTCACCAGCATGTCGTCTATGTAAACCTCCATTGTCTTCCCAATTTGATTGGAAAATATTTTATTGACTAGTCGTTGATATGTGGCTCCTGCATTCTTTAGGCCGAATGGCATAACCTTGTAGCAGTAGATGTCTCGGCTGATGACGAAGGCTGTCTTCTCTTGGTCACCTGGATGTATGAGGATCTGGTTGTAGCCTGAATACGCATCCATGAAACTCAATAACTCATGCCCAGCTGTAGCGTCGACCATCGAGTCTATATGTGGAAGTGGGAAGGAGTCCTTCGAACAGGCTTTGTTCAAATCTGTAAAGTCAATGCAAACTCTCCATTTTCCATTCTTCTTTCTAACAACGACCACATTAGCAATCCACTCTGGAAACTGCACTTCCCTAACAGCTCCATTCTGCAACAGTTTCTGAACCTCTTCATCAATGATCTGGTTCCTTTCTGGTGTGAACTTCCTTCTCTTCTGCCTGACTGAGGTGTGTTCTGGATCCACGTGTAGTTCGTGAGTAATCAGTTCGGGGTCGATTCCCGTCATGTCCTTGTGTGACCAGGCAAAACTGTCGTGTCGCTTCTTCAGAAATTCGATCAAATCAGCCCGTAGTTTGGGGTCCAAGTTAGCTCCAATCTGTGCCTTGTGATCTGCAAATTAAGAGTGAATCTGGATCTCGTCAAGCTCCTTAAGACTTGGTAGTTTCGGCTCCGCGTCACGAGATCCCTCTATAATTGATATGTCGTCTGGGCTTTCACCTTTAAAGTCGCCTGGTAGCAGCTTCTTGATGCTGATCTATCGCCTTTAATCTCTTGAATCCCCACCTAGTTGGGAATTTAAGAACTTGGTGATAGGTGGATGAAACCACCCTCATTTCATGAATCCAAGGTCTACTCATGATAAGATTATAGGCCGAAGGGCTGTCCAAGACCAAGAACGTGGTCATTTTATTAACTCCCGCTACGTAGACTGTGAGTGATATTTCTCCCATTGTGAACTTTTGTGCCCCACTAAATCCAATCAGCACTATCATCCGTCTTTTTATCTTGTCCAACTCGATCCCCATGTCTGCGAAGGCTGTGGCGAAAATGATGTTGGCTGAAGAGCCCATGTCGACCAGCACTCGTTTGATCATAAAGTTGGCCACATGCAAAGAAATAACTAGGGCGTCGTGGTATGGATTCAAATTATGAGAATCTCTGTCGTCGGGGAATTCATAGTCAGGTTGGTAAACATCTTTTCCACCGACATCGTTGTGTGAGATACGTTGCTAGAAATAACTCTCGAATGTCATTTGGCTATTGAGTACGAGACACCAATAATTTCTGATCCTCCTGAAATGACATTAACAGTGTTGTTAATATGTGGAGGTGGGGTTGGAGTTTCACCTTGACCATCTCTCTCATCCCTTCGTGCCAAGGTGGCTTTCCTATTTTCTATGAGCAAGTCTCTTAGAAAACCCTTGTTCAACAGCTCTAAGACTTCCAATCTCATGGCTACACACTCTGTTGTCGTATGATCGTAGTCTCGATGGAACTCACACCACTTTCGGGTGTTTTTTTTGATAGAGTTCTCCCTGGAACGTGGGGGCCACTTTACTTCATTCCCCATCTTCTTAAGTACCGAGACCAATTCTCATGGGGAAATTATAAAGTTGTAGTCCGGGAGCCTGGGTTTACTTGCTGGCGCTTCCTCCCGGTTCTTGTAAGGCCTTGGTCGTCTGTCAAAGTCTTTGTGGAAAGGCCTATGTTATCCCCTCTGTTGAATTCTTCTTTCGGAATGTCTTCATTTCTTTTGTTTCTCTTGTCTTTTTCCCAACTTATTTCAACTTGGGCCCGCGCCATGGCTTGGTCCATCATGTAGCATCGGAACTTAGTTAACTTCTTGTATAGTCCACTTTCATAGAATAGTCCATTTCGGAAAGCCTCCACCGCTGTAGGTTGATGAAGATCCGGAATACTGATTCTCTCCTTGTTGAAGAGAGCTACGTAGCTCCGCAATGACTCCTCTCTCCTCTGTTGGATGGAATTGAGATCGTCTGTGGTCTTTTCTAGCTTACAGGAACTTGCAAAGTGTTGCACAAACTTGTCTGCTAATTTTTGGTAGGATTCGATGGATCTGTAGGGTAGGTTGATGAACCAAGTAAGCGCTGGTCCCGCCAATGTTTCTCCGAAGCACCTGCACATTCCAACTTCCCATTGGTTAGGTGCTAAACCGGTTGACATCATCTTGTACTTGTAGTGTATGACATGGTCATCTGGATCCGTGGATCCATCATACAGCTTCGTTTCGGGTGGGCTAAATTTTCAGGGTAGTTCAACAGCTACGATTGTCTCCACGAACGGGGTATCAGAAATTGCTCCAGCTCTGCCCTTTCTAATTGGCAGCCTTACCCCTCGTAGTCTAGACATGATTGCTTCCTTGAAATTCCATCATTTCTCTCCTTATAGAGGATGCAACTTGCTGAGTTGGGTCAAGAGTGGAAGTCGGGCCACGAGGAACTGGGGGATCGTCATCAATCTGCACCTCTGATGGTTGATGGGCGATGGGTAATAGGAGATGGGCTCTCGGCCTGGTTCTGGTTTTTTGATAATGGGCTTTGGGTCCCTGGTTTCATGGTGAGCCCAATGGTGAAAATGTCGATCTTGTCCTCGGGCCTAATTTTGGCCCACACAACCTCATTTGTGCTACTCTGCTAAAAACATAAAATAAATGTACTATTAGTCTATTATTCCACATTAGTAAAAATAATGAAATGTTAAATTTCATGTTAGGATATATTTACCTCACAATGTTCGGCACGATGTTGGATAAATGGTTTGGAACCTTCACGGTGGTTAAAACGCAAGTGACTTTGATTCTCCGCATTTGCGTGACATTTATTCTGCAATTAACAACATTGTAAGTACCAAAAATAAAGAGAATTATAAATTTCTGTTTATTTTAAAATTAACCTCGTGTTTCTCGCTAGACCAAAGCTCACACAAGAATGTTTAGTCTTGCTCCTTTATAAAATCCGGCTTATGTTGTGGAGCATCCAAAGGTCCACTTTCGTCGAATATTAGTTTCATGACTTTTATTATATAACCCTTATAACTTTTCCCCATGTGGTAGTCAAGATACTGTTAGACATTAACTTTGGTCAGATCGAAGTCGAACCACTCCTATAGGAATAACAACTAAGTAAAAATGAGTATAAAATAAAAATTTAAACTAACAAATAATATCGAAAACTTAATATTTTAAGGAAACTCACAAGTAGCGAAGGGAAGAGCTGGTTGATTTTTGTCTCCCACAGTATCTTTCTCCAAGAAACGTAGTTTTTGGGAGCTTCAAACCGAGCTGCAGCACCTATGGCTGTAGTAAACGCTGAATTATGTTGTCCGATTTATCTTTGTCCATCATCTGATATCGCTATCCAGATATGGCCGTGAACCTTAATGTGCTTAACCAACCCTAGGCCACGGGTGCGTCCTCGACCTTTCGCTGTACTCGAGTCACCTGTGCTAGAAGAGACCCCAGTAAGGGCATCTGTCCTTGCAGATGTAGATGGAGTCGCATTAGCCCGCCTGCGATTTCCTGGTGCCATCTGCAAAATAACAATTCCGACACTATAAATGACAAAAAAAATAATCATAATGATGCTAATGAAATTTCAATATTTTAATAACCATATAAAATTTTATCATTACACATGAAATGCTCAAAATATCTTTAACCATATAAACTTTTAAAGGATACTGATTTGGGTGATAAAGATATAAAACATCATGAGAAATTGCATTTGTTCCCAAAAGATATAATAAATATTTGCATGCTTATTCATAAACATAAGAATATGTCTCAACAGCTACATTATTCACGCAAAAGACATGGTGATCAGCTCATTACAAACAATCATTTTCAATCATGTCAAGTCTTTAGGAAAATATATGCAATAGCTGAGATATATCAAAAACTCAATATAAATTATTAGGTTCTAAAACCAACTCATATAATCTCAAAAGGCAAACTCTTTATTTTCTATTAGGAAATTGTTAGATTCTAAAACCAGCAACTACTTAAGCTATTAGGGATTTATTCATTACAATAGGACTTAAAAGGACATTAGCTTCAAATTTTAGAAATCATATCCAAGCAAAGAAAGAATGAACATTTTAAAAATGAAAACATACATTTGCAGGGTGTGTTGGAGCTTCAATCTATGTTGGGAATTGGGAAATTTCAACTGTCAACCTAAGCCCTTGATATTATTGGTTATGGAACTTAAAAGGAAGAGGATTGCCTTTGAAAGCAAATATTGTTGTTCTGGTTCCAAAACAGCAGCATTACTGTTGTTCTGCAGCCGTTTTGGTTCCAGAACAACCAGAATAGCAACAAACTGGAACAAATCAGAGACATTGTCAAAGTTTTTTCAATATAAACCACGCCGGAAACATACATAAATTTCACATATTATTTTTTACATGATCATTCAAATAATCAATTAAAAAAGATCAAAACTTTCATTGTTAAGGGACAACAATAACTCTCAAAATCAACTCCAACAAACTGGAAATAAAACACAAACCTGATTTGATATTGCTTGAGTCAACTCCTTCACTAAGCAACAATTCTTTTTCCCAAAAAAAAAAAATGAATCAAACTCAAGCCCTAGCTCTGTTTAAGCAATAAAAACACAAACCCAGTTGAAAATAAGCAAATTCAGACACACCCAAATCTGAGACATTGTCAAAGTTTCCAAAGTTAAGTACATTTTGAAGAGTTTCCATTGCGGGTATTCACAAGTTTCCATTGTCAGTGTTAGGTAGCAAGCAAAGGCATCCCTCATATTATATATACATCAGTGAATGAGAAGCATACACAAAAGAATTGGAACTTGGAAGCTTTCTTTCATGTTTCTTTTTAAAAAAAAATACATTAACAGAGACAAATAATCAGAAGTGCATTTACACAAATTCTTTTTGAATAGTTGAATCAACAAGTTGTATAATATAACCATTCAATTCTATAATAAATCCATGCAAATGCAAAACCAGGGGGAATCTCTCAAGCCTAATCAACATACGCAATTTCTAAGCAAGCCCAATTTCAGTTTATTACAAAATTCCAATCCTAGATCAGAACTTTCCTATTCATTCTCGTAATAAATCAAGATCAATTTTTTTATAAAGCTTACTAACTTGATAAAAGCTTGAACCATCAACCCTAACCCTAAAGATTGGCGGAAAATGAGGAGAATAATGGTATTTTCGCAGAAGAACTAGGGAAATTCGCAGAAGCAGATAGTGAGAAGGGAAACCGTATTAAGGATTTTAATAACCATTTTGCGTCGAATTATTTTGATTTTAACATCGGAATGTTCGATGCTAAAAATTTGGCGGCTAACAAAAAATTAGGGTAATTTTTTGAGGGAAATTTAATTTATTACATTTAGCATGGAAAATTAAATCGACGCTAAATGTTAGAATTAATAATAATAATAATAATAATATGATAATTATTATATTAATAATAACAACAATCATTCAACCATATTATAATAATAATTCAAAACAAAAACAACAACCATTCATCCATAATGATAATAATTCAAAACAACAACAACCATCCATTATAATATAAAATTTATTCATCAATCACATCATATACTAACTAGATTAGTCACTAATATCTTCGATATTTGAGGATTCCAGACTGGTCTCAGACTCATCTTCAGTTTCGAATTCTTCTTTATTTGCTGCTTCCAAGCTAACTTGAGAATGAAGAATTATCTCAACATCTGTATTATCTCGAGTTAACGTGATATTTTCAGGAACGGTGACATTTGGTAAATGAAATATCTGTTTAGGAACTTCAAAGTTGTCAGAGACTTATTATGCTTCATCTAAAATTTCAACACTATCTTTCTCCTGCGTGTCCCAAATGCCCCTATGTTGTAACTTTTCTACCACCATCCATTCACTTCCTAGCTTTAGATCAGAGCTATATATATATATCACAGACCTACTGCTCCAAACGGTCGGCAATTTTGATGGAACAATGTGATATCTTGCTGATTACTTGTATCTCCATCATAGTTTCGTGGCCAACGATTAAAATGAGTTTCAATATTATGCATTTACATCGAACAAAATGTTATTGCCTCACTTATTAAAACAACATCTGCTATTATCCCTTCAGGCTGCGTCTTGTTTTTCACGTATTGTTGGTAATGTCCTAAAGCCCTATAGATATGACAATAAATTTGCATTAATAATAAATTTAATGCAAAATCAAATTTAAGAATGT
Source organism: Zanthoxylum bungeanum (assembly GCA_019454045.1). Lineage (NCBI taxonomy): Eukaryota > Viridiplantae > Streptophyta > Magnoliopsida > Sapindales > Rutaceae > Zanthoxylum > Zanthoxylum bungeanum. Next base: position 40,122 of record SKCR01037001.1, on the reverse strand, counting down.
AATATTTAAAATTGTATAGTACCTCTCAATGAGATACATCCATCTGTAATGGACATGACCTCATTTCCTAGCTTCGGAAGGTAAATACACGGCCAAATGTACCATTACATCAAAAAAAAACGGGTAGCAATATTCGCTCCAGCTTGCACAGGATTATCACGATTCCTCGCTCATGTTCGTCAATAACAGATGTGGTTAATGTCCTCTGACATAATTTTTTAAAGAAGCCACATAGATCAAGTACGACATTGCATACATTCGGTGGCAGATAAGGTTGAATGCCAACAGAAAGGAGAATCTCCAAAAACACATGACAGTCGTGACTCTTTAACCCCGTCATTGTATCATCTCTGACCCAACGTCCAATATTTGATGCATAATCATCATGAAATTTAACCATTTTCAACCAATCACATAATGATTTTCTCTCTGATTGAGTTAGCACGTAACTAGCAGGTGGCTTAATAAGACCTCGATGAGTGACATGTAAGTACAATTCACTGCGAATTCTAAGATCTTGTAGGTCCAATCTAGCATTTACAGTGTCTTTCGTCTTACCCAGAATATTGAAGAGTGTGCCCACTAAACTCTCGCAAATATTTTTTTTCTATATACATTACATCCAAACTATGTCGCAGACTCAGACTCCCCAAAAATTCAAACTCAAAGAAAATACTCTTTCATGTCCAATTCAACTCTTCAGGTTGACATTTTCGATTTTTATCTCTATTATTAGGATGTTTCCCTGCTGTGCTGTCTCTGGTAGGGGTGTGCATCGGTCGGTTCGGTCGATTAATCCTTGATTTTTTAACCATAACCGAAATTTTCGGTTAAATAAAAGTGTGACCGAATTAACCAATCTATGACACATAACCATTAATCAATTAACCATTATATTTTGGTCGGTTATGGTTAATTCGGTTATTAACCAATCTAATAAATTAAAATTTAATATTTTTTATAATTTTTAATTAGTAAAATTATATATGATGTAGGCCGGTTCTACCGATTTTTTTGGAACGTTTCAACCAGTCGAACCACTGACGCATTAAATTTTTTGTATCACTAATTCAATCACATATCTGATTCTAAAAATACCGATTCTAATTAACATTTGATTAAATATATCTATATTTAATTATATGCGAGAGAAATATTTTTAAACCCTCGATAATTGTCACGGCCTCAGATTTCCTTCCAAACCTGTCATGTTAGAAATTTTAAGGGTCACGAATCCACCACGATGCAAAATCTACACATTTGAAATTTTATGTATTTTTACCTTTAAATTCTTGAGAGAAATTAAAAAGAGTCAAAACCAAGTTGTTAATGCAGCTTGTCATTTGAATTTTATCAATTTTATTTTCGGGTAGTATTATCAAATCAATATAACTACAACCAATTGATAGTTTACATGCAGACTATCTTAACTCTAAAAATTTAAGGATTCGCATGCGCTAATATATATATGGTTTAATTTCAGTTAATCGGTCGGTTCGGTTATACGAATCTCATAACCGTAACCGAACCGAATAACCGAAAAATTTAAAAAATTTTAACTGCAATAACCGATTTAACCGAATTAACCGAACCGTAATTAAAAAATGGGTCGGAACGGTTCCGTTAATCGGTTAAAACCGATTAATGCACACCCCTAGTCTCCGAGATGTTGATGTTGGCAAAGTATGTCGAATCCAGACAATGGACTGGCAATACTCTGAGGTTCTTGTTGACCGTTGAATAATTTACTTCTCCGCCAAGGATGACTCAACTCAAGAAATCTCATATGACATGTGTATCCTATTTTATTCCGTAATCGTTGCGAAGATGTTTGACCCGCACAAACTGGACATGCCATGTATCCCTTAGTGCTCCATCCAGATAATGAACCATAAGCTGGAAAATCATTAGTGGTCCATAATAATGCGGCATGCATCTAAAAATACTGCTCAGAAGCTGCATCATATATATGCACACCCACATTCCATAATGTTTGTAACTCCTCGATCAATGGTCTTAAGTAAATATTCATATCTTTACCAGATGAACGTGGACCAGGGATAAGCAATGACATAAACATTACAGATCCTTCATACATTTCCACGGAGGTAAGTTATATGGAATAACAATAATGGGCCACATGCTGTAAGAGTTGCACATATTCCCAAACAGGTTAAAACCATCAAAGGCGAGACCTAACCTGACATTACGGGGGTCATCAGCGAAACGGGGGTACATGTCATCATATTTCTTCCACTCGGTTCCATCCACAGGATATTTGAGTATGCCCTCCTCACCGATCCTATTTTCATGATGCCACATCATGTCATTCGTTATGTGTCGTGACATGAACAACCTCTTCAGCCTGGACGTTAATAAGAAATATCGTAATATCTTATGAGGCACTTTTTTCCCCATACCACGGACTTTGTACCGACTTTCACCACATACGGACAATATTCAAGTGATTCATACTCGGCATGGAATAATACAAAGTCATACTTACAAGCATGAATGGATTCATACCATATTCCCAGATCACATAACATTTTCTTTACCTCGTAATACAACTTAGGCAATTCGCTTCCAACCGGTAACATTTGCCCTAGTAAGTCTAGCATCATATCAGTACTTTTGTTGGTCATTATGTTGATCACTTTAATATGTAATAATTTCACAATGAAATTCAAGATCGACATTCCAGCACCTTCAAATAATATATTTTTTTACCTCATCAAGTAGTTCACTAAATAAATTTTGAACATTTCCATCTAACACTGGTATATCACCGCTAACACTATGACCAACTTGTGGACGTTGTAAGTCATGCAAAGCATCTATTGTCTCATTGTTTGCAAGTTGATTGTAACTACTGCTCCATTCACCGGAATCAATAAACCGTGATTGAGAATTATACTGCTCACCGTGATAAATACACGTACAGTAAGTTGGTTATAGTCGCGGCAAGTATAAATGATTATGAATTGTTGGGGTTTTGGGCGATGGGCGCAGCGGAAGCGCGGTTCGGGCTAAATCATAATTTAAAACTTTTTCAAATTACCGAATAAATTATTCAATATCTAATATGAATAATTTACTCATATTTCACATTTTAGAAGCTTTTAGGACAACTGTCATAAGAGTGAACCCGTCCCAGTTTAAATGGCCCAACGAGTTCATGTCTTATGGCAAAGAGCCCAACTAAATCCAAATGATAATATTCCAAAAACAAGCATAAGGTGGCCCATCAACACTTAGACGCCTTCGGCCCAATAGTCATGGAATACATCCTTGTCCCAGTTTAAATGGCCCAACAAGCCCATATCCCATGACAAATGGTCCAAATGGATCCAAACGATGATGTTCCCAAACATAAGCATAGAAGAGAGATAATGCAAACATAACATAATAATTTTTTACATAATGGCCCATCAACATTTCAGAAGCCTTGGGCCTAATAGTCATACAGTACGAACTTGCCCCAGTTTAAATGACCCAGCAAGCCCGCATTTTGACAATAGTCCAACTGCATCCAAATGAGGATGGTCCATAAGCACATTCTCAAGGAAATAATTGTTACTTTAACCATATAAACCAGTCTATGAGTGGATTTGCAAGAGTATGGACAAAGGCTCTCACTGGCGAAGGATAGCCCACAACTAGGTCTCCCCACTCAAGGGTTCAAGCGACCAAGTGAGCGTATCCTTTTTATACACTAAGGTACGTGCCAATGAGCTATGGTGTGTGACGGACTGTCAAATGGATTTCCCGTTGTAGATTCCCCAGAGGGAAGGTGGAGCGAGGCTCACTTAAATACCCAAAGCCTCTTAGGCTCTTATCGCTTGGTGTCAGGAATAAACAACGAGTCCTCCAAGTTAGTCCATCACAAAGGCTACGAGTAGATGGCCATATAGGTGTCCTCACAGCTTTTCCTTCTAGAAAGGTAGTGAGTGAAGGAAGACACCAAACCATTACATAACCTCAAAGTGCCCTTGATTAAACCCCCACTTTATCCACTATAGACATGGTCAATTAAGACATAAATCCAAACATTACAAGACAATATTTCGGGGCCAACTTTCTATCCCCAGTGGAGTCGCCAGACTGTGGACAACAGAACCTGGGCGACGCCGTTCCTAGGCTCGCGGCCTAGTTGGGAAGGATTAAATAACATGGAGTCGCCACCCGGTGTGAACCGGGACAAAGATTTAAGGCTGCACTCACCCCTCGGAAGGGAAGACCTCAAACCGTTGGGTTCGGAAAGGTCCCTTACTTATGTCACTTGTAATGAAAGGATTTATGTGATAATTTAATCAAGCTTAAGTAACACTTATTTCCAAGAGTATCATGCTTCTAAATTCTCATATGCAAAATAAAACTTACGTGCACATTTTCACATATATCTCACATTTAAAATTGCATGTTTAACATATATCAAGATAGCAACGAACATACAACTTTATTTACATATCGTATTCAGGAAAAACACAAGCACACATATTAACCATACAAGCACACATATTAACCATACAAGCACACATGTGGGCACTTTTCCAAGCGGCACGTGGAATTGTGGCCCAAGTACAGACCGCACTACCGTCCATTCGGAATCGGCTACGGAATTTACGTCTGGGTTTCCATCCGATATACCACAAGGAATAATACTCAAATGTTATCATGACATAGGCATATGAATTGTAATACATTAACATATTTGCATAAGAAAGATCAACCAAGAGGCAAGACAGACTCAGTTCAGTGTGTGCACATTCGTGTAGCGTTCGTAAACGCGTTCGAACGGAAATGAAACAGAATGCTCACGTTCGAGTAGCGTTCGTAAACGCGTTCGAACGGAAATGAAACAGAATGATCACGTTCGTATGGCGTTTGTTAACGCGTTCGAACAAAAATGAAACAGAATGCTCGCGTTCGTATGGCGTTTGTTAACGCGTTCGAACGGAAATAAAACAGAATGCTCACGTTCGTATGGCGTTTGTTAACGCGTTCAAACGGAAATGAGACCTGATGCATGATAAGGCAAAATGTATGCGCGTTCGAGTTGCGTTCGTAAACGCGTTCGAACGTAAATGGACCTGATGCATGAAATGAGATGCAATACATAAACACAAAATAAAGGGGCGCGACGAAGTACTGCCGTAAAGGTGGCCTTTTGGGGCTCTTGATCTCTCAAAGAGAGGACCTTTAGACCAACGTACTAAGCCCATGCGCGTCACATCACACATACAAAGAATAGAACCAATCATATCAACCAAGTATGCCCGATTGAACACATCTTACGTCCAATCTGAACACACGTCAACCGGCGCGGCAAAACATCGTGGTAACGGGTTTTAACCCCTCCCCATAAGGGATATTTCATTCCACTTACTAAGCCCATGCGCTTGATTGAACCATGCATAAAAGATAAACTCAATAATATCAAACTAAGTATGCCCGATTGAACGTATCTCGCATCCAACCGAACACACATCAACCGGCGCGGCGAGTAGTAGTGTCACAAAGGTGGCCTTTTCGGCTCTTTGTCTCCCAAATGGAGGACCTTTGGACTAACTCACTAAGCCCATGCGCTTGATTGAATCATGCATAAATAAACAACATTTTGAATTCAAATAAAGAAAACTAAATAAACAAAATCAACACAACGAAAGAGAGATGGTGCCGTTTACTCAAGCGGTACGTGGAGTTATGGCCCGAGTACAGATCATATTACCGTCCATTCGGAATCGGCTATGAAATTTATGTCCGGGTTTCCATCCGATATACCGCGAGAGTTGACGCATCTCTCATTCATCCAATACCCACAACATATTACATCTCATAATTCATGCATATTATCTACTCAACACACATATCAACATTGCAATCATACAAGTAATGCTTAATAAATAATGCGGAAAAGGAAAACAAGTGTGAAAGATACCCTCAGGTCTAACCTTTTAAGTTGTCTCTCGGACTCGCGTTCCACGAATATCGAAAAAGGGGGTAAAGCTCCGCAACTTTTCTGGTTTACTGGTTCAGCGTCCTCGCTCACTGCCTTGCTGTTTGCTTGCGATTCGAACTCCGTTCTGCTCCTATTCGGCCTCGGTCTTGCTGCTCATTGCACGATCCACCTGTTTTAACGTTTTCAATGAAATATTCCAAGTTTATGTGGTTTCTTAGTGCAATTAAATGTGATTATTCTTAAGATTATCTATGCAGTTTTTTATGTTACTGTTTTTTTAAGGATTTGGGCTGCTGTGGTTTGTGTGATTTTTGGTGATGTATGGAGGTTTAGAGGGGGTGATTTTCGGTGGTGTGAGGGTGGTTACTTGTGGTGGATTCGGCTATGGAGGAGATGGTTGAGGTTCTTTTGTTCTCTTTTTGTGTATGTGTGAAGTGTTTTCTTTTTTTTCTTGTTTAGTCTTGGGTGTGTAGAGAGAGTCTAGAGAGATTTCAAGAGAGTTTGGGTGTGAATTATGTGTGTCCACTAGAGGATGGCTTTGGTTAGGGGTTGTTTATATAGAAGATGGCTAGGGTTTCACCTTTTCTCACAAGGAAGAGATCTTGTTTCCAAATTAGGAGAGATGAGAAAGGTATACACAAGATTGAGGGGGGACAAAATATTTTAAATTAGGAAGTTGTAATATTTAATTTGTGTTGGTTTAGGAATACAAATATTTTATATTGGTAATTATCTTTTTAGATTAGGAAGTCAAATATATGATTGGCTTTAATTGGTTAGGATTGATTTTAATTGGTATGATTATATTTTGATTTAGTATGTGATTTGTTAATTTAGGCATGATTTTAGTTTAAGTTGGTAATTGTTTATTTTAATTGGTAAATGATTTAAATATTTTATTTTAATGTTTAATATTTAAATTAATATTTATTTATTTAATTTGGGATGTGTTTTATGGGCTTTGGGGAGCTAAATGGGCTGGGCGTGAGGCTAGCAGCAAAACCAGAATTACCGACACCGTTCGAACGCGCCCTCGAACGTGACATGAACACCCGCAATCTGTTTCCCGTTCGAACGAAGTAGCGAACGCAGCACTAACGAAGACAGTGAGCTTGTGTATTCTGAATTTCCCCTTTCGATATCCGTTTCCCGCGGCTTCCGTGACTCAAAAGGTAGTTGTCTCCAAATAAGACTCCTCATCGGGTTTCGCATGCGAAAATGCAATGCCTACAACTGGATATCATGAGCAGCAGTCTACACCCAACGAACAGGCGGAGGTCTGATCTAAATAGATCGGTGACGTGACTGCCATCAAAATGTGGAGGATAACTCATATATCTTACTGTGGTATCTCAAGTCGAAGGACACTATGCTCGCTCAACTCAAGAAGGTTCCTATTAATGTTGGTGTACCATCTATTAGGAAACCTTCAGTGAGTCGTTCAGTATTTTATCAAATAAACACCTACATATATATATGAGTCTCACAATACTCATGGTTCACTGGGATAAACCATCGGACAAAGTCATGATATACAACATGTCTCAGCGGATTTTACTAATCGACCCGTGTTAGTAAATCTTGACCAGGAACTTTATTTAAGGATATACATCTTATAGTGCGCTTCCCAATGCCAATTACAAACTACGTTGTAACTGCATATTATATTGTAACTCCTAGGGTCTTTGTCTAATATACACGTATTACTGAACCAGATTCAGTTTCGATCTAATCATAATCAGATATCTAATCGTAATTAGATCGAATAAGCGTATAAAAGACAAGGGTGCTACCATTAAATTAGTAATATTATGGAAAATAGAATTACTCGTATTCATGAATCGGACATAAATATGATCCGGATTGGCACTCCAAGCACCAACCCTAACATGAACTTCATTTAACTGTTTCCTTTTCCTATTCAAATAATTTGTACATGGACACCGAACACGACCTTCTGCATTAATGTGTTGCTATGCCGATTCCATGAACTCATACACTCCATTACGGTATTCAACACTCAATCTATCCACCAAGCTCATCCAATTTCTATCCATTTCAGCCAAATATCTAAATATAAAAATATAATTATTAGACATCATATTACACTCATCAACATCACCAATTCATTAATTATTTATTTAAGCATACACATATATATTCAGTTGATTAATTAATTAGTTTACACAATAAACTATATTTAGTTAATTAACTAATCTACATATATGCATCATAAACCACTAACACAAAATATATACTAAACATAATTATAAAAAATGAAAACCATATTTTTTTTACAAAGATTAAACTGAAATACTTAAGTGATATATATAATTATTATTTGAAAATATAAAGAAAAATAATAAAAATATATGAAAGAAGATTTACCTTATGGAAAATTAATTAGAGTTTTATTGAAAATTTATAGGAGAGTTGTGAGGTTGCAGATGAGAGAGTAAGATTGCAGAGGATGAGATTGAAGATGATGAGAGAAAAAGTAGAGGGGGAAGAATGGTGGTGGCATTCTGCATTTTAATATAGTTTTAGCATCGAAGTCCTCCATTTTGACGTTAAATGTCCGATTTTTAGCATCGAAATTTAGACGCCAAAGGATAACGAAATGTCGGTGGTATCGTAATAAACCTTTAGCGACGCAATTTAGTCGATGCTAAATATCAAATTTTCAGAATCGAATGTTATTTGCGACGGTAAAAGTTGAAAATATTTAGCGTCGAAAACTTGTCGACGCTAAAATTACTACTTGTAGCGTCATTTTTAATATTCGACGTCAAAACTAGAAAATTTGGCGTCGAATATTATTTTCGAAGCTAAAAGTTTGACATTTGGCGTCGAATATTATTGTCGATGCTAAAAGTTATTCTTAGCGTCGAAATTAATTTCGACCCTAAAAGTACATTTTCTTATAGTGCTAAAAAAGATCATTTTTCTTTATCATTTCTTGACCAAATTTTGGAAATAGTAGTTGGACATCCCTACTATTGTTTTTTTATGGTTACTCAACATTTGCATTTAGGAAAATGTCATTTAGACTTTGTAATACAGTAGCAATATTCCAACAATGCATGTTAAGCATATTCAGTGACATGGTTAAACATTGTTTAGATGTCTTTATGGATGATATAACTATTGTTGGGAACTCATTTGATAATTGCTTGAATAATTTGGAAAATATTTTGAAAAGATGTGAAAAAAAATGACTGTTAAACCGGGAAAAAATGTCATTTCATGACTAATTCGGGAATTATTTTGATAATTGCTTGAATAATTTGGAAAATATTTTGAAAATATGTGAACAAAAAGGACTTGTGTTAAACTGGGAAAAAAATATCATTTCATGACTAATTCGAGAGTTATTTTAGGTCACGTTGTATCATATAAAGGTATTGAGGTTGACAAGGTAAAAATAGATATGATCTCTATATTGCCACCACCAAAAATAGTCAGAGAAATTCGTTCTTTCTTAAGACATGTAGAATTTTATAGAAGGTTCATTAGAAATTTTAGTTCCATATACAGACCATTGTGTAACCTTATAAAGATGCAACATTTGAATGGACATAAAAATGTAAAAAATCATTTGAAAAAATTATTAGTCTTTTAACTTCTCCTCCTATCATATAATCCAATGATTGTTCTTTGCCTTTAGAGCTAATGCGTGATGTCGGTGATTATGTTGTTCGCGTTGTATTAGGACAGAGAAAGAAAGGTAAGCCGTATATAAATTATTACGCAAGTATAACTTTACACAAATGAGTTACATTATCACAGAAAAAGAACTATTTGCTGTAATATTTATATTGGGCAAATTTTGATCATATTTAATTGGTTCATCAACCATTGTTTATTTTGACCATGTTGTTGTTAGATATTTGATGTTTAAACAAGATGCAAAGCCAAGATTACTACAGTGGATTTTATAGTTGCATGAATTCAATCTCACAATTAAGTACAAGAAATGAGCAGAGAATGTAGTTGCAGACCATTTATTGATGACTCACAAATGAATCATCAATTGACAAAACTCATATCAATGATTTTTTCCTGATGATTTTTTATTTTCTGTAAATAAAATACCTTGGTATGCTAATATTATCAATTTTCTTACAACATGGAAAATATCTCCATACTGGAGCCATCAAGACAAGAATAAATTTTTGACCGAAGTCAAAAGATTCTACTAGGAAGATCCATATTTGTTCCAGTATTGCCCTGATCAGATTTTCCGACAATGCATACCGGACAATGAAATAAGTAGTATTATTCAGTTCTGTCATTTAAAAAAAAATGTAGAGGTCATTCTCATCTAAGAAAACCGCTGAAAAAATCTTACAGTCTGGATTTTATTGGCCCACCTTATTTATACAAAACTTGTGAAAATTATTAAAAGTTGGGATCCATTTCTAAAAGAAATATGATGCCTTTAAATCTCATCATTGTCATCGAAATCTTTGATTATTGGAGAGTAGATTTCATGGGTCCATTTCCACCGCCCTTTGGATTTTTATATATTTTAGTTACAGTCGATTACATCTCAAAATGGATTGAGGTTATTCCTTGTCGAAATAATTATCACAAAACTGTGATTAATTTTTTAAAAGAAAATATTTTAAGTCGATTTCCTCGGGCCATTATAAGTGATGAAGGTAAACACTTTTGTAACAAGCCTTTTGGGTCTTTAATGAAAAAGTATGAAATTACACATAAAGTTTCCACCTCATATCACCCTCAGACAAATGGTCAAGTTGAACTAGCAAATAGGGAAATCAAACAAATTTTGGAAAAAAAATGGTTAACTCAAATCACAAATATTGGTCTCTTCGACTGACTAATGCACTTTAGGCATATCGAACAACTTTCAAAATGTCTTTGGGAATGTCTCCATATCGTCTAGTTTATGGAAAACCTTATCATTTGCTTGTAGAACTTGAACATAATGCATATTGGGCTATTAAAGCATTCAACTCAAACCTTGAAAATGCTAGTCATGAACGTAAACTGCAATTAAATGAATTTGAAGAGTTAATGAATGATTCATATGAGAATATGAAAATCCTTAAAGTTAAAACTAAGGTCTTTCATGATAGTCGAATATCATGAAAAAACATTTTAAATTGGTCAAAAAAATTTAATTTATAATTCTCGTCTTCATTTATTTCATGAAAATTTGAAATACAAATGGAGTGACCCATTCATTGTGAAACATGTTTACCCATATGGAGCTGTTGACATTGAGAATCCTAGGGATAATATGTATTTAAAGTAAATGGATAACGTCTGAAACCATTTTTAGAGTGTTCAAATTTTCAAGAATATATTTTTCTTTCAAACACAGTGTATAGTGATTGATGTATTATAAGTTGTTGTTTTCTTTTCTTTTATTTTCTTTTGTATTTGTCTAATTTCTATTTTTCTTGAGTTTTGCAGCATTTTTTTTCTTTTTGTCAAATTCTTGCACCCTAATTGAACAGCGAATAATGGTACTTCGTGACTCCAAATTGTTCTTTCAGTTTCCTAAAATTAATGATACCCTACAATCAAGACATGGAATAAAATCTCGCAAAACTCCACAATCATTTTCTTTATCTCCCCCAAAATGCTTTGATGAAAATTTACAAAGTACGCACCAATAGAATGAGGCTTCTTATGATCAATGGTATTCAAAGTGATATTCGTTGGGTAATTGAAGCAAAAGATTCGCTTAGTAGGTGAGTAATCTGACTCATTCATTTCTTATATATCTGGTTTAGATGTTTGTTAAGCTAAATAATTAAATGTTTGTTATAAATATGCACGATGGATGTATAACATTCATTGTCGGTCTTTAGAAATGGTGTCTGACAATCGCGAAGATAAAATTCAACTAATTAGAGATGGCTTGAGTAATGAGTCTTTAGATAATATATCATTGATTCTTGAGATGCATCCTAATGGAGATGTTCATCGAGTGATTCATAATTTGCATACATAATTTCAAAAAAAAAAAGACAACAGTACAGTCTTAGGAATCTGACTTTAAAAGACCTTGTTTGCCAATTTGAAAGAAAATGAGATGGGAAGCATATCCATGGGCGTTCAAGCCGTTACTGGAAGTAAAACCAGAGGAAAATATGAGCCACAATCACAACTACCAGTGCATATTATTTCAATTTATTGATTTGATTTTCTTTACTTTAAATTATTATTTTGATTACATTAATTTATTATTTTGATTTCCTTTACTTTAATTTTACCGAGAGTATCTAAATTTTTTGACTTTCATAATCTATTTTATTATTCATCTGACAATTGTCATTTTGCATGTACTAGTTCTTTTATTACTCACCCTTTTTCAGGATCCATAAATATCGCTCATCATTTCTCTTTTCGATACATCCAAAAAAGAGAGAGAATGAAAATTGAGAAAACTTAAAGATGATGAGTCATTAATATATGTGTATTTTATGGATCTAGCTCTGGTACTAAACTAGAATTTGTTGAGGCTGTAAAAGAATTGGGTAAAGTTATGGCGGAAAGAAACATGCACTTAGTACATGGCGGTGGCGATCTTGGATTGATGAGTGTATTTCAAAGGCCGTGCAGAAGGAGGCAGCCAAGTTTAGGAATCATCCCAAAAACTTTAGTATACGGAAATCTCGTCAGAAAATCAAATGGAGAAGAATACATTGTCTCATATATGTTTGAAATACTCATTGAAATGATTAATCATGTTGACGCTTTTATTGCTTTACCAGGTGGGCTGGGCATGTTGGAAGAAATATTCACAGTTGCATCATGGGCAAATTTGAATATTCACTGAAAATCCATTTGACTACTTAATGTAGATCATTTTTTTGATTTTCTTTAGTATTTTTTTAGGATGCTAAAAGACTCGGGTTCATTTCAAAACCGGAAAAATATATTATTCTTACTGCATGAAAAATTATTGAATTAATCGACCAATTGTTAGACTATGGACCAAAAATCAACCCAATTCTTTCCAAATTGGACTAGTCAGATAAGATCGTGGCAAGAAACGTAGAGTGGACTTGAATCTTAATTTGTAACTTTTTATGTTAAATAGTAATATTGTTGAGTCAATTGTATTTTCCACACTAGCCAAATGATGTCTTCGAAACTCTAAATCTTCTTATTCAGACATTGGGGGGCAATGTCTCAATTTTATTGGGGAGAAGGGATAGTTGACTAAATAGTTTTCATTTTTTATGTTTGTCTTTTTGTAAAAAATAAAATAAATCTGTTATTTGTGTTTTATTGTTGTGTTATGTGTAAAAAATTTATTTTAAGTTGATTTTGTTTTGTTTTTTTATTCAAAAAAATTACACACAAATCAACAATAAATTTTTGACTAACCAAATTGAATTGTTGTTCAGAAATGGCAATGTAATGAGTCTTCGCTCCTAAGATGCATCTCAATGTATTTTGTAACAAGTTATTTTTGTTCATTTCTTTTTGAATCATTTCAATTTGTTAATTCTCCATAATATTGATTAAATTTGATCTTCATATGCTTATTTGATATGTATTATCAACATACACGGTAACATATGATCATTGGTTGTAAGTGAAAATTTTGTAATATTCATTTCTCTAGTTTGTTGGAGGTAGCACCTAAAGGCAGTAGAATTTATATTTTTATTCAAAAAAAAACTAACCAAGCTTTTACTTAGTAATCGGACATCTTGCCTAAGCAAGTAATGATTATTAACGTAAAACGGTAGGACTTAAGTTAGTTTTAAAAAATGATAATAATCAAGATTTTACTTAGTAATCGAACATCATGCCTTAGCAAGCAGTGATTGTTCACGTAAGCTAGAGTTGTTTTAATTAAAAAAATTATTTGTGAATAAGTTCGATTTCGTAATCTTTCTAACTCGAGCAATTAAATCTGTATAAGTGTTTTAACACTTAGTGTCTTAACGCCAACTGGTATGGGAGTCACTGGCCCAAAGCTCATTACATAGGTTAAAGAGAAAGTTTAAAGAAATCAAAAACTTATTCTTTTTGACATTTGAGATCTGAGCAATTAAGTCTATAGGGGTGTCTCAACACCTAGTACCCTAAAATCAACTGGTTTGGGAGTCACTGGCCCAAAGCTCGTTACAATGGTTAAAAATGTATAATTATTAAAAAAAATTATTTTTTATATATAAATAAACTGATATTGCCAAAAAATATGAATTCTGATATAACTTTAAGACAAAATTATTACTCTATTTTCAGCAAGACCTGTGAATATTGTGGGCACAATGAATTGATTGATACTTTCTCTTATGTGTGTATGGAAAAAGGATAAAAAGTACATGAAAATTTGCTTATTTGATAATTTAAAAAGAAATAAAATAATTACTAAATTGGATAAGAATTTGTCTTTTTAATTTTCGCTTAAATTACTAGGGACTAGTGATAAGCTGGTTGGGGGTGTGATGGATACTAAAAGATGTACATTTAATAAAAAGAATTTAATTATTTTACACTTATAGTTTCATTAATCCCCTTAAATTAGCATATTTGTAAAATAATAATTAAATTTTTATATTTTTTATATTTTTATTGTGATTTATTTCTTATGTAGGTGAAATAATAGTTTGGATGCATAATTATAAAAATGGACATGACATTTGGATTTTGGAGGCCATAAACTTAAAAGAGCGTTCTAACGGTATACAATTTCGGAAATTTCAACCTTGCGTAATTTTCATATTTTGGCCATAACTTTTCACTATGATATCAGATTGAGGAAATTTCAGTTTCAGATGAAAGAAGACTAAAAAAATATACAACATTACTACTTACAAGATTTTCTACTTTTGAGGTTTTCAAGGCCGAAATTGATGAAATAATCCAAAGTATACTATATGTAATTTATTTTTAAAAAAAAAATGTTTGAGATCCTTCCTTCACATGCAATTGCAATTAAAGAGGTGTTCATCACCTCATTTTCTTGAGCTTCCTCCATATAATTCTCTTTGAGATTTTGTGAATGGTTCCAGTTCTTGTGTGTTTTATTTTTCAAGCTTTGTTGTAATTATTTTCTTTCAGTAATAAAATTATGTGTGTATTTATTCAAAACATGAATATCTAATTTCATCATGCTGTGGTAAATGGTGAAACTCTTAATATAAAAATATGGATTAATCTTACTAATATTATAATATATGAATGATAATATGAAAACTAATATTTAATTTAAATCTGGATTAATTATTAAAAAAATTTATTACCGCATGTATGGCTGGTTTTTTATATTTGGCATAATTGCGTACCTAACTGGACTTGTTATAGACAGATGTTATCACTGCTTTTACGACTGGTTTTACATGTTTTGGCATAATTAATTCATGAAATAAATTAATTGGGTAATAATGACAATTTATATATTATAAAAAGTAAGAGTTCTTTAAATTTGAAATATCAAGAGTGTATCATTTAGCCTCGAAATTTTAATTTATTGTTGTAGTTCAATTTAAAATTGTCAATCACTTCAAACAATTCAGCCTATTTGAATTATTATTTTATTTTACTAATTTTATTCCATGTGAATCGACCCCGGACTTACTGGGTTATTTTATTACTTCGACACTCTTATACTTGGGAGTAAAAAATCACTCTTTTGCTTAATAACGTGGGGTTATCTAGGAATCAATCCTACTATAGTTTTCGTCAGAAGGGTAGCAAAACGAATTGATGAATCAATTTTTTTTCGAATCCTTCACAAATTGAATCAAAATGTAATGGATTCACAAACGAATTGAATACAAATATTCATTTAATCATGACATTATTTAATGACACAAAATAACATAATTTATTTATATTGATTCTTCATAAATTAATACATATGAGCAATTAATAAATTTATTAAAAATAACTCACCAAATATAAACAATATTATTTTTCTATGAAATTGACAATGATTGATCCAATTTTAGATGAAAAATAATAATAACTAATAAAGAAAAATAATAAAATGAATTTTAAACGAATAAATGAATAAGTAAGTTTAAAAATTAGCGCGTGCAATCCACTGATCAGAATCCACCCAATCACACTCCCCCGCAACCGTACGATCTACGAATCCTAATCGACCGTTCCTAAACAGCGCTTAAAACATAGCCGCACGCTCGAAGTTGTCTATCACGCTGCTACTTACTTTACACCGCTAGAAAAATTCTCCGAGTCGCAACGATTATCACCGAGTCAACTCGGAATATTGGTAAATCAACTCTTTACTTTCTTCTTAGTTCTTACTATAGCAACCATCAAAGTCTCACATTCTCTGTATCGATTCATTGGACTTCTCAGAATGTCGACGTCGTCTTCATCATCTTCGCCGTCTGTTACTGATGCTGAATCTCTGAAGCGAAATCGTATTCTCTCTAGCAAGCTATATTTCGATACTCCTCCCTTCAAGGTGATCAATACGCGATCGTTTTGGTATTCGTATGTTGTGGAATTTGATTTGAATTTGAACTGATAAGTAATTAATTTCTGATTGAACAGGTTCCTCTCATATACTCGTCTGAGTACGATATTTCATTTCTTGGCATAGAGAAGTTGTAAGAGCCACTGAATTTCTTTTTTTTTCTTTTTTTTTTTTAAATATTATCTTACTTTCTATTTACACGTTTTGAGGTAGTTATGTAGAGTAGTGAAGTTATAACGGATTGTTTATTGATATTTGGTTTGGAGTGAATGAATCAAAATTACTGTTGGCTTTATATACTGAATACAAATGTATTGTATTATTATGTATCATTGCTTGTCTTTTTAGTTAGTTATGGACTTTTTTAGCTAAATAATATCTTGTATTTGTATATGATTCATAATGTTTGTTTACCACTATCTTAAAACTAGAACTTCCTAAATTTTAGTTGGTTGCGGAATGCGGACTGAATTTGAGCTAGTGGTTTGACTTTTTTTTCTTGGGCTGTATCTGTAACTGATGTAGGCACCCGTTTGATTCTTCCAAATGGGGTCGCATATGCCAGTTCCTCAGCTCCGATGGTGTTCTGGATAAAAATTGTATTGTTGAGCCACTGGAAGCTTCAAAGGAAGATCTGCTTGTGGTACTTTCATATCTGATGAGCTCTCAGCTTTTAGCAACTTGAAATTTCCATCAGTCGGTCCTATCTGATTCATGAAGGGATAGTATGTAATGTCATACAGTAGATATTTGTTTTACTCAGGGTTCCATTCTGTTAGGATTTTCAAAACTTTGTATGCCATGCAGTCAAGTCATGCTATACACTAACACGTATAAAGTTTAACTTCACTTCAATAATACATACACAGTTAGACATACATATGTTTTCTATATGTGCATATGATCTTATTGTAGTAAACTTCAAAAGACTGCACCGAATTTAGTCTTTAGGTCTTCTTTAGTAAGAACTAAGCGAGCTGTCATTTAAGTTCGAGTTATTCTCTTTTCTTTCAGCTTGTTCTTCTGGGTCTACATAACAAGTTTTCTATCTCTTGCGTTATAAAAGTTTTGAGAATTGATTCTGTGGTCAATCATCCTATTGCTTGAGTTGCTTCATTTTTATAGATAAGAGATTGGTTAATTTAAAGTGAATGGCACTTCTAAGTTATTTTACTGAATTTTATCCTTTTGATACACTCTGCATGCTTTTAATGCTCGAGATATCTTTTCTTAGGGACTATTATATATCTTGTGATAATTTGTCTTGGACCTTAGTTGATGGTTACACGCACAGTCCGTGTGTGTTTTTTCCTTGGTCTAACTTGTGTTCTTATTGAAATGTGTATATGAATCTATGTTCTAAGCTTTGTGGTTATCTTTGATCAGGTACATTCAGAATCATATTTGAAGAGTCTAAAGAGCAGTCCAAACGTTGCCATGATAATTGAGGTAATGCATAGAGCTTTGATTTGCAGTTAATGTTTCCTCTATGATTTGAGATGGCAGTTTATCTTAATACTATATTGTAAACTTTTAGATGAACTTAGTGACTGTTATAATGCCGTTTAAAAGAAAACTGAATGAGTTTGGCTCTGATATGATTGGTTTTATGGAGCACTAAAATTAATAGATTGCTTCTGATGTGGTTTAATAGTTCCAACCATGATTAGGAGTCTTATTCTCTGTCAACAAGAGTTTTGAGTTTTTGACAGATTCAGAATGCTGCATTTGGCAGGTCCCTCCTGTTGCACTCTTTCCCAATTGTCTTGTACAGAGGAAAGTTCTTTATCCATTCCGCAAGCAGGTGAGTCATCATCTGTCTTGAAGTTTACTATATCTTAATATTCTTCTTTTAGATAGGCTTTTTTGCTGAACAAAATTAATTGCAGGTGGGAGGAACCATTTTGGCAGCTAAGCTCGCAAAAGAGCGAGGGTGGGCCATCAATGTTGGAGGAGGGTTCCATCACTGCTCTGCTAATGGAGGAGGTGGATTTTGTGCTTATGCAGATATTTCTCTTTGCATACATTATGCCTTTGTTCGACTAAATATATCCAGGTAATGGTGGCTTCAGGTCAGATAAACAGATGCTGCAGTTTAAGTGGCATTTGTGTCTCACTTGACAAGTACCTGCTTACTCATGGGCTTTTTTCCTCGTCATATTCATATACAGGGTCATGATAATTGATCTTGATGCACATCAAGGAAATGGTCATGAAAAGGACTTTTCCAGTGATAGTAGGTTACTTTTGGCTTGGTGGTTTTTTTTTTTGAGTTCTTTTTTCCCTTTGGAAATTTAATAACAGCACTTTTCCTAACAGGTCGAGTTTATATACTGGATATGTTTAACCCTGGAATATATCCTCTGGTTAGTTGCCTACTCCTAGCATTGAGTGACTGGTTCAATGGTCCTTCGAATGCAATATCTTTTTTCTCTCATATAGCTACTATAAATTGTATTTTGTACTTATCTCCCCTCACACTTATTCATTGCTCTGTTCTTAATTTGTAACCAATATAATCAAAGCATGTCTGGTATCTTTTGGTAAAGATTCTGATTTTTTTCCCCTCTTCTCTCTCTCCCCTAATTTCTCATTAGGATTATGAGGCAAGGCGGTACATTAATCAGAAGGTCGAAGTAATGGTAACATGAACATATCATTAAAAAAAGTGAATAATAGCTGTTTCGTTGTCCTTCTAAAATAATTTGTTTTTCAACAGAGTGGGACAACAACAAATGAATACTTGAAGAAATTAGATGAAGCACTTGAGGTATATGTGTTTAGGTTTCTGCTGTTTACACATTTCGTCTCTTGTCATCTTATTATTTTCTAAATCATTTCTTCTCTTGTTTTTTTCTAAATCGTTTCAACGTTATTGGAAACCAGCTTGAGTGACTTGGGCAACGCTATAATATGCTCTGTCTCGATAGATTTTGTGGATATATATTGCCTTTTAGGTAGCAATTGTGGAGCCTTTTGGGTTTCGTCTATTTGCACTTCAATACAATCTCTTTACTTGCCTGCCATGATTTGTTTTATGCACAACCATGACATTCAAACATTGGCTAAAATTGACGTTCAGACTCTTGTGAACCAGCTAGATGCCAAAAGTGTAGCTGTTGACTAGCTGGTGGCCTATCCATTTTTTAGGATTTGTGTACCTCCAGTGTCGTGCTTACTTCTTACAGACTTCATTTGTCTATCTTCCTATCAGTTCTTGTTTACTACTATTTCATACGGTTGTCTCATTTCATGGATTGATCTATAGCATTTTGTTCCGGACATGGATAATTGTTGTTACTTGCCCCAAATTATATTACAATACTGTCAGCAACAGCTGATTAAAGTCTCATCTAGAGGAATGCAACATTGATGGTTCGTGATTTGAATCAGGTTGCTGGCCGTGTGTTTGATCCTGAGCTGGTGGTGTACAATGCTGGCACTGATATCCTAGATGGAGATCCACTGGGCAGGTTAAAGGTAAGGATGGGTGTAGACCCGGCTAAGGTTCCGGTTCGGAACCGAAACCGAACCGGTTGGAACCGGACGGTTCCGGTTCTGGAACCTGACCGGTTCGGTTCCAGCGGTTCCTCTTGGAACCATCAAGGTTGTTAAAGGCGAGAGGCGCACCGAGGCGATCAGAGCCAGAAAAGCGAGGCGCAAGGCGAGGGGCGCGAGGCGCACGCCTCACAGACACGAGGCGCACGTTTATTAATAATAATTTTAAATTTATAATATATGCATCATTAACTTGTAAATATAAAAAAAAATATTAAATAGATAATAATATTTTGACATATACTCTACTTTTATATTAGTTCTACTTATCTAATTCATAATACTTGACAAAATATGCACAGTCCAAAACTTCAAATTCAAGAAAATAATAAAAAAAAGCGTAATTAAAAATATGCATAGTTCAAGAAAATGAAAAACAACAAGCATTAAAAAACATCAGCTGAAAAAATATAACTGAAAAAAGAACCGTTAATAAAGAAAATATAAAAGAAAGAATCGTAAATAAAGAAAATGGAAAAAATAAAGAAAGAAATGAAAAAAGAAACAGAGCTAAAAAAGTTCAAATAAAAAGAAATATAAAAGAAAAAAGAAATACAAATGTAAAAGAAAGAATTGTAAATAAAGAAAATGAAAAAAATGAAGAAGAGAGAAACAGAACTGAAAAAGGTAAAAAAGAAAAATAAAACAGAACTATAAAAGAGAAAATAAACATAAATGTAAAATAAAGAATCGTAAATAAATAAAATGAAAAAACAGAAAAAAGATGAAGAAAGAAACAGATTTGGAAAAAAAAAGGGTAAAAAAACTGATTAAAAACCGTAAAACCATGATGCGCGCGCCTCGCTGGAGTCGCCTCGCCTCGACCAGTTAGATGCGCATCGGCGATCGCCTCGTGCGCCTCTCGCCTCGAGGTGCGCCTCAGTGTGCCTCTAAACAACACTGGGAACCATAAAGTTTAAATCTCAATTTTTTTATTTCAAAAAAGTAAAAAAATGAAAAAAAAAAAAAAACCCGAAGGGAACCGGAACCGAAAACCATACGGTGCGGTTCCGGTTCGGAACCGAACCGAACCGTGGCCACCTCTAGTTGGGTGTATGATACTGTTCCTTGCTAAGATTGAAACAAATTACATGTTTGGGGTTAGATGATGAAACCTGGAGGCTAAGTATTTGATGGCTAATCACAAAATGGCATAGCAAGAATCTTTTGGACTAGGAATATGTTTGCACTATTGCTAATTGAATAAGGGATATAATGGTAAAAAAGGCAGCTAAATGTCATTTGTCAAATCAGCAAGCTAAATTAATTGACGGTTCCTGCCAGATATTATTAGTAACTAAAATATATATGTTGTTGTTGGAGTTGCTTCTGCAGATTAGTCCTGATGGGATAGTCACTAGAGATGAGAAGGTCTTCAGTTTTGCTCGCTCAAGGAACATTCCCCTTGTTATGCTCACGTCAGGTCCAATAACTTTTAAAGTCTTGACACTCTGTTTCGTTAGATTCATGTTTTTGCATGTCCTCCTGCCTTGCATGCTCATGATTGAGAGCATTACAAATATCTGAGGGGAACTGCTCTTTTCAGCTTAGAATCACCTGCTTATTCACAATTTCTCCCTTTTACACTCGTCAATTATGTCAGCCAAAGTGTAAGGCGTGTAGGTTGGCTTTCCAAATTGCATTCGTATATGAGATTCGAGTAGGAAATAGAAGTCTGCAATATGAAGCTGAAGATCAAACTTGTAGTGAAACAAATGATTAGGGAGCATTCCATTGCTGTAACAGCTGGTTGATGAGACAAACATCTTACTGTCCTCTCTGAGCCAGCTTAGTTTTTGTTTTAAAGAAAGTTGATTTGAACTTATTTCATTTTGCAGGTGGTTACATGAAGTCGAGTGCCAGAGTAATAGCACATTCAGTCGAAAACCTATCAAGAAAGGGCCTGATAAATATTGGGAGTTCGCCTCAAAAGATGTAACTGCAGTTCGAGTGCCTTCACTGTCTGCGCTACAAAGATCTTACCGGTGTGCACATTTTGTTTATTCTCATTTACATCTGACAAATGAATTGCCTACATGTTCATGTTATACAACGATTGTAGCTACGTGTATATATAAGCATATAAAGAAAGCTACAGAAGAAAGAAAAAAGGCCGTGTAGAGAGAGCGATCAAGAAATCTATATTATAAAGCACAATGGTGTGAGAGAAAAAGAGATAATATATCCAAATGTTATCTTTATGTGGTTTAATTGGCGGTTCAGATCATTTCATTATGATCTAATGACTGATAAATATTCATTTCATTATAGAATCTCTATAAAAATGAAAAATGAAAACTACCAAATAAATTAATGAATAAAATCATTTATTAATGAATAAAATCATTTCATTATAAACAAATTAAATAACAGAATTTTAATCTCTATATAATTCTGTAACACCGTACCTAGACATAGACACACACTAATATATATATATATATATATATAATATATATATATATATATATATATATATTGTAAAGTCGTAGAACTTAATGTATTAGTTGTAGGCATGGATAAATTTTTAATGGCACTCATGTAATGTTCGTTATTTTTAAAGCTTTAATAGACTCTATTTAAATAAAATGATTAACTCATCATAAAATTTAGTTATCCTGTTATGTCGGTCATTTATCATTTTCATCCTTTTTTATCCTTTTTGAGTAATGCTTTCTTTAGTTTGTATCCGAGAAATATTTATCATGTTTTGAAAAATCTTATCACAAACCGGAAAAAAAATATAATAGAAACATCAATTATAAATTTTATAAATTAAATTTGTTTAATATTTTAAAAATATTAATTAATAATATTTGAATTGAATGATGAGTTTTTTCAAGTCCGACTCCATTCAATTACGTCTTGTGGTGAAAATCTTAACAATTCTCATTATAGGTTAATGCTTATTATTAGTTTATCAGGCATTATCTTTTATAGGTCAAGTCATCTTTGTAATTATTGGAGTATTCAAATGGTGTATATGTATTTTATTATTTATTATTAAATTTTCACAACCTAATCAAGGAGTCGCGTACGAATTAATAAATATCTCAACTGAAGAAACATATACAGGATAACTGAATTTAAATTTAATCCGAATATAATTTGCCTAGAAGAAAATTCAAAATAAAAGAGTGCTTTTTGTTCTCAAATAGAAACATATCAACCATTACCAACACATGGTACACTCACATAATGGGAAATATTTTCTTATTAAAGAAAATGTCAAAAACACATCTAAGACCGTATTTTCCTTCAACAAACATCTTTCGTGAATCCAAATCTAATAAATAAATAATATGGAGTGAAAATCAAGTTGAAACAAACATTACTTTTATTTTTATTTTTGATAATATGAGTGTCCAAATTAATTTACGCGCATCTCGATTAATTTTCGAGATCTGTATTTCGTGTCTTCAGAAACTTCCCAACACATGTCAGATAAGTCACTAATATTTTATAATAGTAAACATGATCCCAAAAAAATATTTTTAGTCAAATTTAAACCGAAAAATAAATCACTCAAACACAACCCCCCTGAGTACTAAAGCAAATTAGGGGTAAACACAATTTCGGGTCAAATCGCGAACCGCACCGAACCGAACCGAACCGCGCGGTTTGAAAAAATATTAAAAATGATTTTGAACCGCACCGAATCGAACCGCAAATTTCGGGTCGGTGTGCTATTTTGACCCATGTCAAACCGCGAACCGCCCAAACCGTAAATTTTGACTCGAACCGCGACCCGAACCGCCTAAACCGCCAACCCGCGTTCAAATTAAATATTATTTTATATCTTTCTTCTTTAACTATGAAAATTAAGATATTTAATGATCATATAACAATATGTAATGAATAAATGAAAATTATGTAATTTTTTCCTTCAATTATAATGTGAAAATACACAAAATTTTCTTAAAAAATTTATAATCCAAACCGTCGACTCGAACCGCCCAAACCGCTAAATCGCCAACCCGAACCGCCGCGGTTTTCCTTATCAAATTTGCAGTTTCGTTTTCTAATTTCCCAAACCGCCAACCCGCGCAATTTAAAATAAAAAACGAAAAAACCGCCCCGAACCGCATCGCGATCACCCCTGAAGCAAATCATTAACATAACTTGCATACAACAACAACAATTAACTAATACTAAAATGACTACTAGTTGACCACCCCAAACTGCAGTCATTTCTTTCAATTTCAATTTCAATTTCAACGTCTCTTGCTCTGCACATTTTTTTTAAAAAAAAAAATCTCTTGCGGTGCGTTGT
Source organism: Zanthoxylum bungeanum (assembly GCA_019454045.1). Taxonomy (NCBI): domain Eukaryota; kingdom Viridiplantae; phylum Streptophyta; class Magnoliopsida; order Sapindales; family Rutaceae; genus Zanthoxylum; species Zanthoxylum bungeanum. The sequence continues at coordinate 15,885 of SKCR01037001.1, read as the reverse complement.
TATCATCGTCAACCTCCCTCCTCCTCCTAACCTGCGCCGGGTTGCTTATCCTGCGCAGTCCTCTGATCCCTGAGATGTTGTTGAGGAGATCACGGTCCTCTCAGCTCACACTCTTCTCGCTCTTCGTCTGCTTCGCTCCGCTCTCGCTCTCGCTCGCTATCGAACTCGGCGACTCGGATCGGCTCCTCGATCTAAACGTCACCGTTTCAAACACTTCGGTTGCTAGACCTGGTGGTACTTTTGCTGACATCATCGATCGTGCTCTCGAGAAAGAGTTCACTGAGAGTGAACAAACCCAAGGTTTATTTGCTTCGATAACGAACTCAAATTTGGAACTGAAGATATTTAAATCCGATATATAAGATTTGGCTTCTATAATTCCAAAAGTTGAGGAGCTTTTGATGTTTTATTTGAGTTTCTAATTTTTTTTTAGTTAGATTTAATGTTCGTTGCTTTTTGGATGCTGTGTGTTCTGAGTACAAGTTTCTTAGAACCTTCGGTTGAGTTAAATTTGATGAGAGATCTAATATCAGTGCTATGTATTTGGGTTGTTACCTTTTTTGAGTAGCTTTGAATAATCAAATCTCGGTTACCTGCAGCGAACGTTCGATTTTCTTTTGTAGAATTTCCATCTATGCTCTAGTAATTATGTTACTTTCTTATGTAATCTTGAGCTGCTGTCGCTTTTCATTTTTTCTGAATATAGTATTTGGCTTTTGACTTTTTCAGCAACTGATGCTGGAAGCTTTAATAACAGTGTAGCCGAAAAGCAGGTTGGTGGAATCTTGCACTTTATTTTAATTTAAATGGTTTAACTGGAACTTTTAATTAGGTAACATGTGTCAATGATGTTCAATCTAATGAATGGTTTCTAATGCTGTTTGGAATTAATGTAATACAGTCTTCTTAATCAATTTATATGATGTAATGACTAATGAGATTATTTAATTCAATCATTTTTTATTAGTAATCTGATAAAGCTTCATATCAGGCTTAATTCAAGCATGTCTTACACTAAATCTTTCGTATTTTCTTTCTTTGAATTTCTTTAGCACCTATTTTTACTGGGTGCATTTGCTGAATGTATCTTCTTTACCTGTTTTTGTTGATCAGGCAGTTTTAGAAACTGTAGCAAGAGTCAAGCTGAAGAAAAATGATACGAAAGAGGAAAAGTATTGTTTCTATCTTATAACAAGTATAATTCTTGTGCAGTTTCTAACAACCTGCTTACGTCATTTAGACTAATGAACATCCATTTTATATGATATGTGAACTCCAATGATTAAAAATTCCAGAATCATCACACCCTTGCGTCTTTCAATTTAGGTCATTTAAACTTAATGAAGTTTTCAATCTGGATAATGATAACGGAGCGGAAGAAACCCCGACATTGATTGATCGCAAGGTAGCATCGCTGCTTAATAAGCTTCTATGTGATCTTTGTTGTTATAAATACATATGCAGATGATTGTTGTCTTATTTTTTTCAGGATAATGTCTTCATTATATCTAATTTAAAATCGAAGTATCCTGTGCTGCAGCTAGATTTAAGGTAAACTTACTAATTTGTTTTAATTTTGGTTAAAATTGGTTTGCCCAACTGAAGGAGTGAGATCTAATGTTCTTCTTCTCCTATGTTACAGGCTGATATCAGACTTGGTGGTCGTCATTGTGTCTGCAACTTGTGGTGGAATTGCGTTTGCTTGTGCTGGACAGCCGGTCTGATTATATTGATATAAGCTTATTTCATGAAAAACTTCAATGTTAGGATCTGTTTGAAACTCTCAGCATACTGACTTTCTGAGAAAATTCTTAACCTTGCTATTATATACAGGTGATTACTGGATATTTGCTAGCAGGATCAATTATTGGACCTGGAGGGTTTAACTTTGTCAGTGAAATGGTGCAAGTATGTTAGTTGTAGTAGTTAAAAATTAAAATCTATCAGTTAGTTCTTATATATCAATACATTAAAAAAAAAAAATTGATTTTCTCCTAATTTTATCCCCTGTGATAATACATAACCGTACTGACAAAGTAGCCATCACCTCACCGCCGTGGATGATGAGCAATGAATGAGCTTATAAAGATTATATTTTATTTCACATTCGTTGAAACTAAATTAGGAAAATCCAGGTGTTATTAGTTATGGCCTTGAAATTGTGGTTTGTCTTTGAGCTGTATTTCTTATTTTACTTTGATCCGGTACCTACATATCTCATATTTAGTAGCAAAAAACGCAATAACAATGTAGTCTCTATATTCTCTCGCTGCCTATGTGACTCTCACTCTTTCTGTTGACAATATTTAGGAATCGTGTCAATTTATTTTGTCTTGTAGTATTTTGGAGCTAAATTAAAATCCTTGACACAGTTTTTTACTCCCTTTTGGGATGTTGTATCAATTTGAAATTATAGTAATATGTTCATGTGATTGACCTCTTTCTTTTAACAAACCATTAGCAACAGACTAAAATGCTCCTTGACATATTTTTGATTCTTTAAGAAAATGTTGACCTACCCTGCTACTAGCTTGGAGTCTTTTCCCTGTAAGATTTTGTGTTAATGAAAGAATATTTTCTATTTTATGAGATAATTTACACGTGTCACTATCTTTTCCACTTGGTTTTATTTGTGTAGATTGAAACGGTTGCTCAGTTTGGTGTTATTTTTCTTCTTTTTGCTTTGGGCCTAGAGTTTTCCACTACAAAGGTGGGCTTATGTCACATTCTTTCTCTTTTTGCTTTTATATTTATTGTCACGTCCATCTCATATGTTATTCTTCTTAATTGTAGCTTCGAGTTGTTCGAGCAGTTGCAGTTTTAGGTGGTCTGCTTCAAATTTTTTTATTTATGTTCCTGTGTGGAATAACAGCCTTGGTATGTAATGATGCTAACAAAACTTTTATTTTACAATTTTAAAAACTTATTTTTTCACTTGTGAAAACTACCCTTAAGCCTTGCCTGAGTATATGCAATTTAATTTGCTACATCAGAAATTCAGAAGCAACTAATGATAAGAAGTATTTAAATCACAAATAAGATGAAGAGAATAGAAATGATAGTGTCCAACAAGACGGCTATGGAGAATTCTAACGTTGATAATGTAGAATTCAACTATTAAGGCCTAATTCTTAAACCACATTGGCAGCCTCACCATTGTTGAAGATTCCTCCTGTCTCAGTACCTGTCATCAGGTTTTTACTGTTCCATGTGGACTATGTTGACTTTTATGCTAGTGAAAAAATGTTTTCATGAGATATCAATGACAAGTAATTGGAAATAGTTTTGCTCTGGGCCAAGTATTAAAACTTGGTTTTGTGTTTACCATATTGTTATATTTAATTTCAGACACTGGGCCAATGATATGTCCTTCTTGTGCTATTGCGTTTTGGAGTTACTTTTTTTATTCCCATTATCCTTAAACTTCTTTGAGTTACGTTTTGGTGCGATTTCTGTGTAATTTATTAAGGTTTTTGTTCTTGTGCCAACTGTTTTATGTCTTGTTTTCTTTTTCAATGTAACTGTGTTTCACAATCTTTCTGATTATCAATGCTGCAGTTCTGAATGGATGTTGTTTGCAGTTATTTGGTGTTAAGCTTTCAGAGGGGATTTTTGTTGGTGCATTCCTTTCAATGTCTTCTACGGCAGTGGTAAAATGTTACACACTCACAATTTACACACTCCTGGATTTTTGTACTTGATAGTGTAGTATTATTGATTTTACATTGTTTGGGCGGCAGGTGTTGAAGTTTCTGATGGAAAAGAATTCTACTAATGCTCTTCATGGCCAAGTAACCATCGGGACCCTTATTCTGCAGGTACTTAATTTGTTTCCTCTCTCTCCCTTTTGTAATTCTGCTTCTTTTGTAAGTATTTCATTTATGCTTTTTGGTCTTCATATTATCAATTTGAATTGTAAATGTTATCTTTTGTTACTGAGTCCTGAAAACTTTTTCGTTTGCCAGGACTGTGCTGTTGGCTTGCTGTTTGCGTTGCTTCCAGTTCTGGGTGGAACTTCTGGTATTTTTCAAGCAATGATATCCATCACTAAGCTGTACGATCCAAACTTTTGCAATATTCCATGTTTCTGACTCATTTCTCTTTTTTTCTTGAGTTTACTAATATTAATTCTTAACATTTATGAGTCCATTTCTCTTATGTATCCATTTTCTGTGTTTTACTACCTTGGATATTATAGGATATGGATACTTTTTCCTATTATAAGAATGGAATATAATGCTCATAATTCCTTATTTTCCTCTTTTTGGGTCTTTTGCCAGCGGTACTGTGTGTGCAGGCATCACACTCTGAATGTTTTATAACTAGTCAATTCATCTCTTGAGCAGGTTAGTAGTGTTGATTGCATTTTTGGGCATTCTGTCAATAATGTCTCGAACTTGTGTTCCTTGGCTTTTCAAACTGATGACAAGCCTATCATTACAGGTGAAGAATTTTTATTTTTAGAAAAATTGAAGTAGAATCTCCTGTGACTTTTGTATGAATATGTGTTAGCAATCCAATGGTTTACTTTGATTTATCTAATGAACTCAGTTTTGTTTGTGCAGACCAACGAACTCTATCAGTTGGCATCAGTTGCATTCTGCTTGCTTGTTGCTTGGGTTTGTTACGCTTACTGTTATTTAATATATCGTGAACAATTATTTTTACTTTGGTATGCATCTATTTACTCTTTTGTGCAGAAAATGTTTTTGTATACCAATTTTTTACTTTCCTGAAAAAAATATCAGTAAAAAAAGCTTCTTTATCTCCTTTGCCACCAGTTGTTCCTAGGGTCTGTTTGGTCTAGCAGTTCACGAAGATTTTGTACTAGTGGAGCTCTTACAAGTAGCGTTTTTAATATACAAAACTGATAAAATAAAATAAAGTTGATGGCTTGGTTGTCAATTATAGCTTTCAGTAAAACTGTATTACTCTAATAGACAAATTTTTTTTAGTGTTTTTTTATGTTATGAGAAAATGAAGTAATATTGTTAATATAAAATTAGGGTATTTTGGATAATTTAATCCACTAAAAAGCTCAATAACCTCTACTCCCAAAAGCCTAAAAGTTGTGTTTCTCCTAGTAGAGGCAAAATAATTCAAAACCTCCGAAAGCTCTAGTTCTTACAACCAAATGACAGAAAAAAGAAAAAGAAAAAAAAAAGCTCTTTTGGCCACTAGAGAAGCCATACCAAACAAACACATTAGATGTATGAGCATCTCATTATAGAGTCACCAGCTTAATGAAAACCTTATGTCTTTTGAATTACAATGAATTGATGTAGTTCAAGAAAGCTCATAACAAGGGTGTCTGCGGCAGTGTGGCTGGTTGCTATTAAAATATTTCTTCTCCATATTAAGTTTGTAAATACGGTTGTATTTTGCTGAAAATAGAATATATGTGTGTGGGTGTACAAGGACACGTGCATGTATATTGGAATTTGATGCAGGTTGTTCCTCCAGAGTTTTATTTTTGTTTTTGTTTTTATTATTTTACATTGCACTCCACCCCTCCCACTCTCAAATTAAATGTATCCCCTTGAACTTGAACTCATGACTCTTGCTTCCACTGCAAGAGTTAATCCAACTAGGCTATTTTTGAGGATTTGTTCCTCCAGAGTTTAGTAGTGTGAAAGGATTCTTGCAATAATTTAAGCTTGTAACATCGGTGAGTTCATTCAGACTGCTAACTTAGTGTTATTTTTATCTAATTCATTTTATGATTTCAGTGTAGTGATAAGCTGGGCCTTAGTCTGGAACTGGGTTCTTTTGCTGCTGGAGTGATGATATCAACAACTGATCTTGCTCAACATACACTAGAACAAGTAAGGACGATTCTGTAAAGTATGCTCGTTATATGTATGCATGAAGGCTTGCAAATTTGCACCATTGTTGCTATGCTCAACATATGAATGCAAGTCTGTTGCAACCATGAGAGAAGTGGTTTCCTGGCCGTTGTTTAATTATCCTGGATATTTGTAAAGCTTGATGGGAACTTGATAGAAACATGGTCCAAGATATTTGATTCCCGATTCCTGCTACAACCTATTGGGAACAATCACAAGTTGATTTCAAGTTATCACTTGTAGTGGAATGGTAGCTTGGCCCTGGCCTTGCACATAAACACCGTCCAATATTCCATTACTGCGATCTATCTTCCCTCAAGTGAAAGTTGTGGTTTTCCCTGTCTGGTTTCTCATATAAACAACATTTAGTATATATTTAATGGCAAATTCTGTTTGACTTTGTTCTCATCAATTAATACTTAAATTGAGATGTGGTCATAAGGTAAATATTAATATTCCTGTAGTGTCAGAATACACCTACATACATATTATGTACATACTCTAAGTTATGCCATATGGTTTCAGTCATCTGTTGTTTTGTCATCACTTTGAGGATCTTGTCATTATATCATAACTGTTGATGAAATTCTCTCTTTATCCCTTGTGACCACACATTTGATGCTTTTTATATGTGCAGATTGAACCTATCCGCAACATGTTTGCTGCGCTCTTCCTTGCCAGCATTGGAATGCTGATCCATGTTCATTTTCTTTGGAATCACATCGACATATTATTAGCATCTGTTATTTTAGTGATCACCATAAAGACATCTATAATCTGCACAGTAGTTAAGGGATTTGGTTACAGCAACAAGATATCATTTCTTGTAAGATTTTCAAGTGATGGCATGATGGCTTTGCTTGTGGTTTTTTCTGCAACTTGATTAACCCGGTTCATGTACTTGTGTAGGTCGGAATGTCTCTGGCTCAGATAGGGGAGTTTGCATTTGTTCTCCTCAGCCGCGCTTCTAATCTTCATCTGGTTGAGGTTAGTATCATAGTTATCAACGGTATGTCTTTTATTGCAGTTAATCACAGCAGTGCTCTAGCTGAAAAAATGTCTGTTGCTAAAAAATTTTCAATGTAAAACATATTTGTTTAATTCTTTACACTTATAGTGGCTCAGCATATAGCTGTGTACTTTTAATCTTTTAACCTCTAGCCTCTAGAAGGAAAGTTTGTGGAAATTATGAGCTACTGCAGAGCTGAACTTCTGTGACCATTTTCAGGGGAAACTGTATCTGCTTCTTCTTGGGACAACAGCTCTTAGCCTGGTATGATAATTATCTCAGTTATGTTTACCAAACTTTGTTGCGAAATTCATTAATTGTATGCATGCCTATGTCACAGTGATATGTACCTTTTGATTGCACTTGCACCAACGAGTTAAGTGATTGTCATCCATGCACAAAGAGTTATCATATGACTTATACTGAATGCACTCTGGAGCACCTTTGGTTAAATTATTTTTGTTTCCTAGGGTGATCAATTTCTTCTTCACCTCCATTAACTGAAAACTTTAACGAGTAGATGAACTCTAATCTCTCCAGGTGACGACTCCTCTGCTTTTCAAGCTAATTCCTGGTGTGGTGCATCTTGGCGTGCTGTTACGGTGGTTCTCTCCCGACAGTTCTGTTGAGGTAAATGCTGATCTTAAAATCAAATATCAAGAATTCTCATTTTTCCCTTGATTTTATCAGTCTAATTTTGTTCTTATATTTTATGCTGTCATGAATATGTTTTTTATTCCCAGAATGGCTTTAAAGGAGATAACCTTCGTTCGGAAATTGGGAAGCAGCGTATTACCTTGATTCCCATATCAATACCCCCAGGACCCCATGATTCATGAAAATGAACTCTCTGTATATGAACTGAAACGGGACTTTGCAATACCACACAAACTCTTCATACTCAAGCATCCTCTGTGCAAACTGCAATTTAATTGACTGTCTATTTTGTTCTCAGGCCCTGCCATTGTTGTTTCTATTGTGTGTTATCTGTAAAAAGAATTGAGCCTCCGAATTGGAAGATCAAGGAAGAGGTAATCTGACTACCTGCACTAACTGATTTTCTAGGACTTACAATCATTCTTTTCCAATGTGTAGGCTTTTATTATTATTATTATTATTATTATTATTATTGTATCATAAATCCCAGCTTGTAATTCAGAATGTTATTATCCTTATTTTTCATTGATTTCTAAAAAATAAATATTAAATGTAATAAGATCCCTTTCTTTTCTGTTAAAATGGTTTAGGCATGTATACAACTTACCAAAAATCCCCATTGGGTCATGTGTTGGGTATGGGTATATTTTTCTATGCTTGGTTGGTTGAATAATTTGATTACATGTATATGTATTTATGTACTATTAAAGATACAAATACATGTGTGAAAATGGGCCTGCAGGGCTCGGTTTGGATACAATTTTATATACTCGATGGTTGAACGGATCGGGTAAATTTATTGGCATTCTCGTACCATATCCGGTCTATATATGTGTGTCATTGTAAGAAAATGAGAATAAATAGTATTATCATATGTTATGCGAGGTCGAGAAAGCCCTAGGCTGATAGGGGCATAAACCATAAAGAGGAATTTAGATTTTACTGAGTTTAATTACACAATAAATTCAAATCATTGCTTCACAGTTTTTGTTTGGATTTGTTAAGTTTGGTTTCGACACAAAGAGGGAGAAGATCGAAGGATTTATTAAGTAATTAGATATAGAGATTAAATGGGGACAAAATCACTATTTTGATTTGTCTTATTTTATTTTATTTTTATATACAATCAAAATGATGTCGTTTTGATGGTAATTTTGTGTATGTATAGTTTTATTTGAGCCATCTTTATCATTTTCCTCTAGTATATCTTGTGATACCTTGAGCTGAATGAGGAGGGATCGAAGTTCTAAATTGTAACGGGCTTTTAATTTACTCGACGGATAATATAATCATAGTTCATGAGAAGTAATGTGATAGAAACTTGGAAACTGATTAATTATTTGTGTTTGTTTTAGAGTCAAATCAAAGATAAATGTCAAACTTTTACTAAAGCCAACTTAATTATTAGTCTCTAATCAACCTTTGAGTGTAAGTTTTAATCCTTAAACTATCAATTTGATGAATCTTATTCGAATAATGAATTAGATTCAAGTTAAGAAAACAATTCCACAACTGCAATGTTTGTTATGTTTAACCTAACAAAATAAAAATAAAAATAAAACGATAAATCTGATTAACCAGTTTAAATTAATACACTTCTGCTTTGCTCAATGGTCTTGCGAAAATTTATGACTTATTACTTCAATATGACGTCATTATTTGCTCAATTATATATTTTTATATTTTAAATCACTTATTAAGTTGTCTCGTATTATCTGTCTTTTATTATATTGAAATGCGTATTTTCTCTACCTTCCTTAAATTAATAAATCTAAGGGATGAAACCTCACTCATAAATTATATATGTTAATATTGCATCACTTATCACTGAATAACAAGTCAGATACTGCATCAGTTTAATACAAACACTGTATTCGAATTATATAAATATAATATTACCCTTAATCTTTTATGCAATAAAAAAATAAATAAAAACAAAAACAAAAAGCGGAAGCAAGTAGATGTATAAAGAGGTTTCAAGTATAATAATAATATAAAGAAGGCAACATTACTATTTCTAGACTTAGAAGTGGTTAATGATGTAACCTTGAGTTATTTAAAAGTTTTAATTTCGCCCATTAATTAATTTTATAAATAGAGAATGTCCTCTAAATCTTTAATTTTTTTTTTCCATTATTATCTATGAGGTCTATGATTTTTTTAATAATTACTCATTAATTTTCTGTTGTTCTAACAACAACAATATAAAATATAATAATGATCATTTATTGTTAAAACAATAAATACTTGTGATGGATAATTATGGATTAGAAAGCTTTTTCCTTATTATAAAATATATGCATCATAGAGAGAAGTGAAAAGACAATGATATTGAGTTTTAAGGGCGTGGTTTGATAATATAGGGTTTAAGATCTGATATGTAAATATTGAGTTCGAATTCAGGGGGTGTGTTTTTTGTAAGAGTATAAGACAACCAGAAATTTTACATATTCCGCTTAAGTTCAGAACGAGTGATTTAACGGCGAAATTTTTAATATTTAAAAAAAAAAATGACAATGGCGTCACATCCTTAATTTAAATCTGAGATGTGGTACCTACTGAATTGTCTAAACATCGTCTCATAAAATATATAAGCTGCGTTACCATGTGATACTTATGTTATGTGTCAATTATTTGACAGTAAATTAAACAATTATTTTATCAAATTAATGTCTATCAATTCTTAAAACCAAAGCAACAAAACGAAATCTATTGGCTAATAAAGCACTAATATTTATTTATTTTTTTATTTTGTTTTAGCACATCAATTGGTTGCTTTATAATTAATTGCTTTCACTTTAGGCCATTTTCATCTGCTGGAACACACTGTTGATTTTGTTTTTCATGGTGGGCGATTAACCACCACCACAACCAAAAAAAAAAAAAAAAAAGCACTTCATGATATTCTTATTAATAAATAATAATGCAAAGTGGATGAATTTGCAATAAAATGAACGGCTAGAAAGTAAATGCATGATTAACATAAATAAATAAATAAATAATATTATACTAGTGTTTAAATCTCCTTCTATAAGTAGAATTTGGAGAAGATCTTAATATACACAGATTTATCTCTATTTTTTCACATAGATAATATTTATAAAATTCGAATCCGTAACCAAATAAATATCAAGTTAATATTTGATAATTACGTTATACACAACTTTCAAAAGCATGTATGTGAAAAAAAAAAATGAAAATAGTATGTGGGTTTGTGCTTTTAACAGAAATCCACTAGCATCTTCTCTGAGACATTCAATTAATTAAATTAATTCAATTATTTTGAAAAATGAACAATCAAGAACCTTTATATAAAATATATATATTGCACTAGCTTGCGAACCGGACAAGATTAATTTTGCCTAATCTGTCATTAACTTAAGAGTAATAATGCATTACTTTTTTAATTAATTAATTAAGGTGTGTTCCCTCGCGATGCACGCCCATCATTAAGATGGGTATATGTGAACTTCAATTAAAAAAAAAAAAAAAAATACTTACAAATTGAGAATTGGTTTTTTTTTTTTTTTTAACTTATCTTATTTGCCAACCCTATAAAACTTTGTAGTCTTACTTTAATCCATCAAAGTTTTAACATGTGGCCATACACTTGTATTTATTTCATTACGATTCAAACCCGCTCATATGGAAAATTTGGATCCAGTATTGAATTGTATTGTGTTAAGTTTTTTTATAATATTCTATTATCCGTGCATTAATAGCCACGAATAATTAAAATTTAATTATATATAAATTTATATTTAATATTGATCAATTATAATTAAAAAAAAAAAAAACAAACATAACTGGAAAAGAATTGATTTAAGATAATCACTTAAACTATTTAAATAAATAAATTAATTATTATACTCCACACACTATTAAAATATGCATTACACTCATTTAAATTAACTTATATTAGCTATATGCACTTGCTAATTCTTGTTAAAGGTAGTCTTTCTTCTCCAATCATTTATTTTGATCTAAAAATCATTGAGTTTTTTACATTCATACATATATACTTAACTAATGAAACAAAAATAAAAGTTGATTGGATCTATTTGTAATATTTGTTTCATCTTATTTTTGTTAAGGTGTTGGAAATAAAAAGATTTGGTGTTTAAAGTATAAGTTATGTTGAATAAGTGTGTTAGGTAGTGTTCATAGTAATTATGTTATATTCGTTTGTAGTAGATTTTCATTAATAGTAAATCATATCATAGTTATTTTATAATAAATAATTTTATAAAATTTAGAGTGTTAAAAATAATTTTTAGAATCCCGTTAGCACACCCTTATTGTAATAATCATATTGCCAAAGATTACTATAGACTAATGGCAGTGTGTTTCTTTATTTATGTGTTATATATTCCATGGGAAATAATCAAAACTTCTTCATTGTTTCAAAATTAAATTATTACATTTCTTCATGTTTCAAAATCTACTAATATCGTTAAAGAATTTATTAACTTTCAAATTCTTTTACTATTTTACCCCTAATATGGTAAAACCCACATTGATCGATCAATATTTTAAAGTATAAAATGGTAAAATACATATAAAAATAGATAATCTTTTTTTTTTTTTTAACAGGATAGAGTTTTGGTAGGTTTAATTAGAACATGAAAATGATAATAATATATTTCATGAAAGGGTTTTAATCGTTTCCCAAAGAAAATGATAATGAGACTAAAATATGATTAACGTTGATAAAATTATCATCAAAACGATAAATTAAATTAAAAGTAAATTAAAAAAATACCAAAATAATACTATTTTGATGGTGTGTTTTTTTCCCTCTTTTAGTCTTTTTTGCTCTATATCATTGGTCGTTTCCAATAATCAATGTAAATCATTAGTATCCCGAAGGGGCGTGGCTAGCTTGATAGTGTAGGGCTCAGAATCTCACCTTGAGATCTTGTGTTCGAATTTAGGGAGTCCGTTTCTTCTAAGAGCCCAAGACAGCCAGAATTTTACCTACTCCGCTTAAGGCCATAAGAGGTGATTTGACGGTGTGTTTCAAACGATTTAAAAAAAAAGAAATGTACATCATTAGTAAAAGAATTCATCAACTCGGCTTGGGCCCATAGATACAATGAAAAATGGAAAACAGAAACCATTTAGCCAATGAATGAAGCAAAAGTATGGAGGAGGAAACATTGATTTAAAAGTTAAGTATACCCATAATCTCAACTAATTTAATTAATTAATTTCCTAATCTCTTTTACGGTTTGTTTATATATGTTAGTAGCTTACCTCTTTAGGAAATCAAAATCTCTTTCTTCAAAAGTCATTGGGTTAGATAAAAACCAAAAGAAAAACATTAATGAAATGAAACTCTGCTTTAGAGTTTAGACTTTAGAGGAATCCTTTTCTTCATTGAAAATGTTTAAAATGAAGAGGGTTTGTTGGCTTATCGATGGCCATATAAAGTTTACATTTATTCTATAGGTTCATGCACACACACAAATTTACAATTTTATCATATTGCTAAAGCTTTCTTAGTCGCCTACATATACCCATATTATTATTCAAATAATAAAATATTGTACCCAATTCATAATGCTCAAATTACAATTAGAGTCTAAAAAATGTCCTCATATAACCATTGTTTGTTTTTTTCGCACATAAAGATTATCTTTATGGCAACGGATCATATATGATACGGCAATATAAATACCTATATCCAATCTTTTTAATCAATGAGTATGAAAATTTTATATGTACCTGTAAAAAAAAAAAACATTTAATGAGTAAAAATATAGGGCTTGTAGCAGTTTTGGGGCATGTTGCTCTTCAAAAGAACACAGTGAGGTTGCATTATCTTATTTAGGACTAAATTTTTCATCTCAGAATCCAAGAACCGATAAGTTTTAATTAGTTTTGGCTATCTTACATAATTATGTAAATATTTTATTTAATTTGGGTGCCAATTTATGAACCATATAATATATACACACAAATATAACTAGCAAAATTTTCAACTAAAATGGTGTTGGTTGATCAACATCACATTTAATATTTTTCTTTTTTTCTTATCCCGTTTTCTTAGTCATTTCAGCTACCCACTTTGGCTTGGTGCCTCAACAACTATTATCATAATGTCTTAATCTGTACGGCCCATAATCTAAACGTGCCCTTAATTTAATTTAACGGCATAGATTAATTAAGGATTTATATTTTATGTTGCATTGCCCTATCAAAACCTTCCCTTATATTTGCAGTAAAGAGCATTCCATTCAATGACGAAAATTTCCAAGTTTCTAGGTCAGTGACTTTTAAATTATAACCACCCCAAATTGAATGCAAAGACGCTTTTCATATAAAGAGAATTATATGTAAAAAAAAAAAAACTACACTACGTATAAAGAGAATTGTTCTGGTTATAAATTAACTATGCATATATAAAAGACTAGCTTCCACTTTTTCGACCATCAATATAAGGAATTAAGGATACTCATATTGTAAAGTTAGTTCATTAGTTGAGAGTTGTTTCCGGTAGGAATGTTAATGGGTTGGGATGTCAATACTCGAGTTCGAAAATTATTCCCTTATTCGTTCATAATGTATTAGACCCCATGTAGATCTCCGTTTATACGGAAATTTTATTTCTATTTGAACGGAAATGTTAATATCAATATTCGACTCGTTCAATTAACATGTATAAAAAAATTTCATCTTACACGCCCATAACGTATCGGGCCTCGTAAGCCCCCATCACCATGAGAATTTTTGTCATCTCTAATTTCCAGTGGCGTAATCAGAATATTGATTTAGTGATGACATATTTTGATTTTCATATTCTTTATTTAGCAAAGGCAAAGCAAAATGACATCATTAATAAGCCAAAATTTTCATTTATTTGTAAATCAATTTCAAATTCCTCCTTAAGAAATCCCGGAACTCATAGGGTATATATATATCTATATTATTTATGCACATATATATAGAATTTATATTTATATGTTGTACTATTTATGCGCGCGTGGAATATATAGATATATATATATATATATATATATATATATATATATATATATCTATATGTCGGAGCTGATGTGGAACCCATAGGGTTGGATCGGTGCTCCGCGCAGCGGAAGTGGTTCTAACCCGTGGATATCTAGCATGAGTGTATTTTCAAATATTTAATGTAAAACTACATTTTATTTCGAGTCTGTAGGACAAAACAGGTACCAAAACGAAGTCTTGAAACTCCGGAACGGAGAAAATGAAGTTTCAGTATTCATATGCTCTGCGCATCGTGACGCGGAAGCTTAAGCGTCGAGCCGCTCCAAAGTACGAGAGCAACTGCGAGAGCTGAACGTCTTGACGTCACTACGTGGAAGGTTTAGTGTCGCGACGCGCCTAGATCTGATGCTCGATGTCGCGACGCGAATGAGTCAGAGTCGCGACGTTGCCCTAGGCAGTGAGCATTTTTCTACTTCAAACCAATACTAAACACTTCCACTTTTCTCCTAATACTTTAAATACACCTAAAATCAAATTTTACCATCATAACCACCATCAACACATATTACACAACTAACACACATGAATTTTAAAAACATGTATGCATTTGTTTGAATCAAAACACAAACCAATTTAAAATCTCACTATGAAATATCTCATGAATATTTTTATTTCACCCAAAGGTGGTCAAATGATTGTAGAATGATAGTCATAGATCTAAGCTTTAATATAGAGTTTCAAACTCAAATTAATTCGTTTCATGTCCAACATGAACATTCTTAACCCAATTACAAGCATATTGTGTTTATACTTCCAAATTATCCTAACACAATTCATTAGCCTTAAATTTTTAGCTATGTAATTATGCATCCAATACATAATTCATCACAATATGTTTCACTAATGAAAACTCACTAACGAAGAACATGGCTTATGAGAAGATCAAACATTACCTAGTAAGTTTGATATAAAGATTCAATCTCGTTCTTTTTGTTGAAATTTTTGGAGAACTTCCAAGGTTTAGCAAGCTTCACTCCAAGATTCAATCTTGATTCCAATGCAAGAAAGCTTCACTCCAAGATCCAATCTTGATTTCTCCTAAATGAAATATTGTAGAGATCTTCCAAAACATCTCTAAACACTTTTATAACTTAGGTTATTTTTAGCTTAATTAAAACATTCCTCAAGCTTGTTATTTATTGCAAAACTTAGGCAATTTTTAATTATAAAAGTTTTAATCAACTTTTAGGTGGGCTTAATCCAATTTGTCCAGATATGAATAATTAGGTGTGACTAATCATCTTTGTCTATGACTTTGATTTAATCCAATTAAATCAAGATAAAGATTAGCAAATGAATTAGTTCAATGTTTGCCATTTTGATTTAATCCAATTAAATCAAGCC